>ML334809.1:0-73609 GCA_005239505.1 Nicotiana paniculata
ATTGGTTTGTAATAACTCTGATACTATTTTTCTTTATTTTTACTGATCGTACTTTCATTTTTGTTATTTTTCACTTTTGGTATGTATATAACTTTATCATTTCATGTATATATCCATCCCCATTTTGTGTATATTCGTTTCAATCCCCTATTGTACATATTCATTTTACTTTTCGTATTTTACTTTGTAACTTCTTTTGTAATTTTCCTTAATAGCTTAGCTTCTTGTTTCATTTAGTAGCTTCTTTTTATGTTTTTCGTGATCATTTAGCCACGGTTCTTTCCAAAAATGAAATTTGTGTGAACCGGGTGGCTCTTCCCAACGATGGATGGCGTGACAACCTTCGTAAGGACTTGAGTCTGTTTTTCTTTTTGTTTTGATTTATAATAGTAATGAATAAAAGTGACTCAAGTAAGCTTCACTTGGCACTAGCACATTTACCTTCGACCTCATGGTTAGAGACAAGTTTGTTGACGAGATTAGTTCTACTTGTGACCTTTAGAATCTTGAGTTGACCAAAACTATTATCAAGTGGTTTCTGTTAGCCATCTGTGAACTTCAATCTTATCTAGGGTTGTTGTGGGCCCTCGACTCTATTCTCTTCAACAATCCGGTAGCTTAAGAAGTGAGGTTTTGAATTGCAAGTCCAAGTCCCGTGCCAACAAGTCTAGAACTTGCCCCGAATATTTTTCTAGGCGAAATTCTAAGTGTAGCTCGACTTGAGAAGTGATTATAGGCTCTCCTTGGTCCCATTTGAACTTTGAAAACTTCCATAGCTTACCATTATGATATCCTTAGTCAACCCCTTTGATCTTGTCACGACCCAGTTTCCCTCTGTTGGGTATCGTGATGGCACCTAGTCTTAGGGACTAGGTAAGCGTAGAATTTAATAATAACAACATTATTAAAAGAACTTTAACAATCTCGATAATATGAATCTTGACTGAGTCTACATTTTCTCCAAAACCCAGTGAATACAAGTCATAAGCTCTACGAATCTTCTACAACTTCTAAATACAACTGTTTGGAAATAATTACAACAGTTTGTGAAAAACAAATACAAAGAAGGTGACTCTGAAGCCTGCGAACGCAGCAGCAATTTACCTTGAGTCTCCTCGGCAATCATTCGCACAACTACTAATGATAACTACTTGGATCTGCACATAAAAATGTGCAGAAGTGTAGTACGGTGCCCAGTAAGTATCAAGACTAACCTCGGTGGAGTAGTGACGAGGACTAGTCAAGACACCACTGGTCTAAAAAAATAAACTGACATGAATATAAAAATAACCGAACACTTCATCTATCTAAGACTTCAGGGAGTAATTTATAACAATGACAATATAATGCGGAAGGAAAATTACATAAATTAACCAATGGAACAGTATAAAAATACACAGAAAGATGGACAACAAAGCAAACCAACGCAGAAGAAAAACGACAACACATAGAAAACACTTGTAACTCAACTCTACGTAAGTTTGTTCACATCCGGCCTCAGCCACTAAATCAATCAACTGATGGAAACCTTTAAAAAGCGGTTCATATTGAAAACTTTGAAGATATAATCATTTTAGTATAGAAAGATTTCCTTTGAAACATACTCTCTCTAAATGTGTATATATATGTACCTTTAATAAAGAGAAATGCTCAGAACATAGTTTCTTTCAAAATATGTAATTTTTCAATATACCTTCCCAATAAATAACTTCCAAATATCATTTTCTGCAAGACAATTGCTTGTCGTGTATACTTTCGAAATAAAAATTCTTCAGACATAATCCCATTCAAATCATTACTCTTTCAATGATACTTTTCAATAAAATATCTTGATCAAAATCTCCTCAAGATTTATCTACCGTAACTCAGTCCGCAACTCAGAAATTGCCATGCAACACAGGAGAAATATCAAATCTTGTCAATGAATGCAGTAAGAGATCAGTAGGAATATCCAAATTTAAAAAAAACTGAATAAAATGCAAAGACAAGTGCACGGCATCACCCTTCGTGCTTTTACTCTCATCCTCACCAAAACAAGTGCACGGCATCACCGTTCGTGCTTTACTGTCATCCTTACCAAAGCAAGTGCACGGCATCATCCTTCGTGCTTTTACTCTCATCCTCACAATAAATAAATAGATACAGCACGGCATTATCCTTCGTGCTTTAATATCATAACATGGCACGGCATTATCCTTCGTGATTTAATATCATAAGAAGGCACGGCATCACCCTTCGTGCTTTTACACTCTCGTCCTCACAATAAATGAATAAATAAATACACGGCATCATCCTTCGTGCTTTACACTCTTCCTCACCCAAACAATATCAAGAACAACAGTTTGGCAAGGAAAAAACAACAATATGAACCATAAATCACCACATCCCGGCAAGGGAGTCAACAATACAAACAATATCATTAACAGCATAACCAGTAATAAAAACCACAACATCCCGGCAAGGGAGTCAACAGTATAAACAGTATCACTGACAGCACAAACAGTAATAGAAACCATCACATCCCGGCAAGGGAGTCAACAATACAAACCATATCATTAATAACATAAACAGTAACGGAAACCATAACATCCCGGCAAGGGAAACAGCTATAACCAATCTCACCTAAACAGTTAACTTCACGGAATAAAATTCAGCTTAAATAAAGGCCCGGTAATAGGCAACATCAAGGGAATATCAACAACATAAATGTTTATCAACTAGACCTAAGTAGCACTTAAGGGGAAAATCATATAATTCACAATGTAAGACTCACGGGCATGCTTGACACTCAAGAACGGATGTTCCAACTACGGCTAAACAACTATAGGACTAGATGACACTAATTATAGTCAATTAGGTAGTGTAGGAAGAAAGTATAACATGACGATAGAAGAGGTAAAATAATCAGTTAAGTCAATTAAGATCAAGTAGTCAACGAAGGAATCCAAAAGCAAGAAATTCTAATATAAGCAGGAAAGGATGAAACTAGCAATTAAGGACTCAAATGTAACAATTACAATTCATACACAAGTGTTACAAGAACCTACGGACCCAAAAAGGGCAACCTATTTGCAAATAAGCCTGTGTACACACTCGTCACCTCGCACACACGGACTACAACCAACAAAGAAGACTCAATCCTAATGGGTAGTTCCCCCACACAAGGTTAGGCAAGATACTTACCTCAAAGACGACAACCCGGTACTCAAAAATAGACTTATCGGGCGAAAAGGCCTCCGGACGGCTCAAAATCAGCTAAAACAACTTCAAAATACACATAAAACGTATAAGGAACTATCCCGAACAATAAAGTTTCAATCTTTACAAAATTATAAAAATCGACCCAAAAGTTGACCCCCGGGCCCGCGCCTCGGAACCCGACAAATTTTACAAAATCCGATTACCCATTCCAATACGAGTTCACCCATACTACATTTATCCAATTCTGATAACATTTGGTCTTTCAAATCATGAATTATCATTTTTGAAGTTTTCTTTCAAAACCCACAACTTCCTCAACCCAAAACATAATTTAAATGATGGAAACAAGAACTAATTCATGAAATATAATTAATTCTAGTGGAAGAACACTTACCCATTAGATTTGTGTGAAAAAACCCGTCAAAAATCGCCAAGAACCGAGCTTTAGAAGTCAAAATATGTTAAAATGGCTTAACCATCATTTTTGAAGACTTATATTCTGCCCAGAGTTATAATGAATCGCGATCGTGGAGCATTAATTGCGATTGCGGAGAAGAAAAGGAAGGCTATCCAGGATTAAAGCATCGCGATCGCGGAGAAGGTAATGCGATCACGAAGAGGAACAATTGTCACTGGACAAAGTGCTCTATGCGATCGCGAAGGCTCGAGTGCGATCAAGTATGAGAAGTTACATACTGCCCAAATTGCTACACTACACGATCGCGAAGCATGGAATGCGATCGCGTAGAAGAATAATTTGATGTCCCAGTGGAAATACTATGCGAACGCGATGGTGCACCTGCGAACGCGGAGAAGGAGGATGTGGACTTTCGCGGTTGCGAACCTGCCTATGCGATCGCGATTAATAAAACTGGGGTGGCCAACATTACTCTATGCGATCGCAGATGTGCATATGCGATCGCATAGAATAAAACACCAGATAGTAGAATAGCAGTGCAAAATAGGGGAGAATTGACCCGAAGCACATCTGAAACACACCTGAGGCCCCCCGGGACCTCGTCCAACCATACACAAAAGTCATATAACCTGACACTGACTCGCTCGAGGTTTCAAAACACATAAAACAATACTAAAACGATGAATTAAACCAAAAAGCAATGAAATTCCTCAAAACTTCTTTAAACATTAAATTTTGCATTTACGATCCGAATCACATCTAATGAAGTCCATTTCTTACCAAACTTCACAGATATGGCACAAATATTATGCTGAAACTGTACCGGGCTCCGGAACTATAATACGGGCCCGATACCACAGATTTCACATATAATTTCATTTTCAAAAACCTCTTTTATTTTCAGAAAGAAATTTCTTTTAAAAATTCATTTCTGGGACTTGGGACCTCGGAATTTGATTTCGGGCATAGCCCAAGTCCTATATTTTCCTACGAACCCTTCGGGACCGTCAAATCATGGGTCCGTTTACCAAAAACGTTGAACAAAGTCAACTTTATTCAAATTTCTAATACAAAATTATCATTTTTATCAGTTTTTCACATAAAGGCTTCCCGGCTACACGCCCGGGCTGCGAACACAAATCGAGGTGAGATAGAAGGAGGTTTTCACGACCTCAAAACACAGAATTAGCTAGAAATATATGGGATGAACTTTTGGATCGTCACAAAGCCTAAGCCTTTTCATTCAATGACCACATTACAAGCCTTCATCCGTTCTATAATGACCCTCTCTTGGCACCCAATCTTTCCTTAACATCATGATGAACAATAGGCAAAAATATAAGTTTAGGGAGAGATGAGGAATTTAAAAGTGGTGAAAGGTTTAAAGAATAAAAATAATTGATGAAAAGGAACAGAAAGGAAAAGGATGAAAAGCCAAAAAGAAGCATGTCAAAATAAAAGCAAAGGTTGAAAGGATTCAAGAAAATAATGTTGAAAGGCTTGGAATGATGAGAAAAGGAGAAAAATGATTGTCATATAGAAGAAAGAGTGACAATGTGTCTCTCTAGTTCCCGCAAGGAAGAAGAAAATGACTGAAAGAGTCAAGAAAGCATGGGCCGAATTGAGAAAATGGAGTGCTTAAGGAAAGATGATACCATCATAGTTCATTATGTCCTACCTTGATCCAAACAAGCCTTAATTGCATCCCGCTAAAGCCCTATAGCATTTCAAGTTGAGTGAGCTTATATTAGTGGTGATTTACATGAGGGGAAAGCCTATGGTACTTATAGTCGGACTTATTACATTCTTTTTGAGAGTGATGAGCGTACTTCTTTACAATTCCGGTTTTGAGTGTCACATTCTATAAGGTGAGATTAGCTCATGGAGAGTAGAGGAGAAGGAGTCCGGGATCCACAATGACCTGCGTGAGAGAGCGAGTTTCCTTGATGAATTGAGTCAACTCTTGATGCTCTTGTATCACATTAGACCTATGAAACTCAAGAAGTCATAGTATAATGTTGTTGATAATGCATTTGTGTTGAGGGTAATTGTTAGTCCCAATTGATGCTTGATGAAGTCACCTTAGGACAGATGAAATTTTCCTTTCTTTTTATTGTGGAGGTGAGAATTACCTTGTTTGCTTGGGGAAAAGAAAAAGCTTAAGTTTGAGGAAATTGATAACTAGGGATTTTCGCCTATTATTTACTCTCTTTTGCTTAGGTTTTGGGTAAAAAATACTGAAGGTATTCCCGAAAACTAACTTAATATGCTTGCTTGCAGGGTTTGGTCAAAATGAGGCAAATAAGCCAAAATAAGCTCATGAAGGAGTCAAACTTGCACAAAGCCAAAGGCTGGAACTGGACCGCTGACCGCGACGGAAAAACGCGGCCGCATAGAGTTCACCGCTGAGGCGGATACTATTACGCGGTCCGCGATATTGAGGTTCAGAGAAGCTGTAATTTAGAGCAAACATCACCGCTGACCGCGCTATAAAAGCGCAGCCGTGAAACATTTGGCACGGACGCAACGGGATTTTTCACTGACTGCGGCGTTTGAGATTCAGAGACATCGCAAATGGATTAAAAGGAAGAACGCAGCCCGCGTTCAAATTACGCGGTTGCGTGTTACTCTTACGCGGACGCGGTCACTATTCCCATTGGAGCGTGAAATAAGGTTCGGAGAACTTGCAATTGAGGCTTAACAGAAGAACGCGGTAAGCGTCCAAAATACGCGGTAAGCGTCCAAAATACGCGGTCGCGCATAATGCTCAAGCGGACGCGGTTGATTTTACGCTGTCCGCGAAAAAAGTCCCATTCAAGATTCAAATGAAGAAAAACGTGAACCTCTCTCGTTATTGCACGATCATGAAAGTCCAATCACGGTGGCGCCTGTTATTACGCGGTCAGCGAAACCTCCGTAGGGGCATTTTTGTCCAGAAATTTCAGTTGTGTATAAATAAATCTTTTTGACATTTTTAGAAAAAGTTTTGTATTAAGGAACACGTGAACAGACGTACTCTACCGTTTTGAGTAATCTTAGAGTAGTTTTAGCTTCTATTTAGATTTTATTCTTGTATTTAAATTTTATGGCATATACAACATCTTCATCTTTGATTTCTACCATTACTATAAGTAACTAGACCTTATAGCTAGGGTTGTGACCCAACCCTAATGTGGCTATTTAATGAGTATTCAATTTTAGGGCTTAATTATTTATGGGTTAGTGATATTTAGCTTATTTCATGCTTTAATTGTAGAATTAGTGGTTGCAAATACTGATTCATGCCTTTTTGACTTAGTCTTTTCTTGAGAAAGAGAGACTAAGTCTAGGAAAAGTAGGCTAACAAGAAATTTGGGTGAATTCAAAAGATTTATAGCCTCAATTAAAGTGTTAAACCTAGAGATAGTAATACCCAATTTGAGCCAACTTCACTTTCATTGCTTGAACACCCACTTGGGCTTGAGAAAGCCAAATCGGGCAAGGTCACTCAAACTACCGAGAGGTATAAAGTGAGTATTGATGTGTGAAGGTTATATCACGACCCCAATTATAACAAGATTGTCCTAGATTCTCGACCCCATTAGATACTCACATGGGTGTAAGTCACTTCCCTAGTGCTTTTTACCATCTGAAAAACTCTCACAAAAATATTGTGCTTAGATTATTTTTAGCAATTACTAGCATTAAAATTAGAATATAAACAATCTCAACCATGGTTAGAAGTGCAATTAGAAATAACACGCACATCTAGATTAGGTAGAAACCCAACTCCCAACCAATATTAACTCCATGTAGAAATCGATCCCGACCTATCGGGTAAAACTGCATCGACCACTCCTCTCTACTATATAATGGTGTAGTGTTGGAACCGGTCAACATCATCCTAAACCCGCCTTACTGACCGCAACTCTCGAAGTGACACGTCATCACCTCGGCAACGATCACCATTCCTCAACCTTCACGTCTGAATTTCTCAAGAATTGTTATTGATGAAGTCCGCTCATTGAGGTCGACCATAAGTGATCTCGATAAGCGGAGGGACTAACAGTATGGGTCAAAATTCGGCTAAGAAAATTCGGCATGATGAGGTTATCAATTGTGAGAACTGCAGCTCATCATAGGCGATTAGGCTGAGGTTGACCAGGGCTCGACAATATGGATCCGCGGAGAAAGACATTAAGGCCGAGATCAAGCAGCAGGAAAAGAAGTAACGACTAGTATAGCTTTGGAATTTTCTAAGATAATATTCTACTGAATATTCCTTCTGTTGTACTTTTTAGGATTTTTGGGAATGTCCCATATAAATAGTAGAAGAAAGAGGGCAAAAGGCATGTAACAGACACACTGATAAGAACTCATATGTGACTTTTGAGAAATAATACAAAATATTACCTTTCCATAGTGATTTATTTTGTTGTTTGTTCTACCTTTTCACGCATCGGACCCGAGAAAGCCTTGTATATTCCCATTTCCTTTTGTCTTACAATGTTGTCAGAGGGAAGAATCATCCACTTCATTCAATATTGGGGTGAATCATTCTTCTATTTACATATATTGCTATTTAATATATTTATTGCTCATCATTGTCTCATCGTTCATTCTTGGTAACGTCATTTAACATCGTTTGTATTAATTTGGTTCTAGCGTTATTCAGCATTATTATACAAACACATGTTAGATCTAGAACTTACTATATTTAACTAGAATTTACCCTTCACCTTTTTTATTTTAATTGGTTTAGCAAAAACTTTCATACTTTTTGGTCAAACAATCTTCTCTTTAAAGTTTGATTACGAGATATGTGACTAGCTCAAAAATAAACCAAATTTAGAGCCTTTGTGAATAACGATAAGGTATATTTGAAATATCTTATTAATTTCTACTTAAAATTTGATAAATCAATGATGGAATATATTCCTCGTATTGAAATTGATTATGGAGTTCTTTTGAGACGCGAAAGAAAAAATTATGGGTTGATTAAAATCGATTTAAATAGATTTATATTAAAATTTTATCCTGTTAGTGTTTGCATTATATGTCTGAGAATTTTGTACAATAAAACTTTTTTCTTTATCGATCTATTTAAATATCATTAATATTACTTATTTCAAGAACTTACATTTTTAATTTTTTTATTTATAACTCAATTATATTATTTAATAATATTTTATTATTTTTAAAATTATATACTCATTGATATAGATACACACGTGCAACATGTGTGTGTATATATATATATATATATAACTTTCAATGTTTATAGAGTTTATGGAGACCCAACTCATGTCGTAGATTCAAAACTGTTATTGGACAATGATAGTGATGGGAGATTTTAATATATTCGAGAGGAACTTCATGTCTTCAAGTCTCCCTAAAAAGCCGTTATTCTTTCAAGAGCCTTATAAAAAACATTAGTGCTCTTTTTGAAAGTAGGTAACGCTACTCCACAAAGGTTATCCAAGTTAGATAGGATTATTTGCGCAATATGTTTGTAATAACTTGTACACTTTATTCTTTATCCAAAGAATAGAGTTTAGTCTTGATACAATGAATAATTTTCATGCAACTTAGATACAAATTTACCTATTACATGTCAATACAACTTCTATATAGTCTCAAGGTAAACAAAATTTTACATTATCAAGTTATTTAAAGATACATATTGTCCATAAATAAGAGGGATTAATAACATAAAAATGGAGATAAGTAACCTGCTACGACACGTCAAATATATAACTTTTTCTTCTTTTGCTATATATAACTTTTTCTTGTTTTGCAATACATAAGGGAGGAATTCGGGAAATAGTGAAAGGATAACAATGTAAGAAATTAAACCCTCACCAACAAATAAGCGTTCAAATAGCTAACAAACTAAACTACTATAATTTAAAATACCAAAGGATCTTGACTTTTTAACCAAAAAAAACTCGATTGTCGAAAGGTTAATAGTTTGGTGGAATAAGTTGGAGCAGTTGATCCAAAAAGAAAGCATCAAACGCCCACCGTGGGGCTCGAACCCACGACCACAAGGTTAAGAGCCTTGCGCTCTACCAACTGAGCTAGACGGGCTTGTTGATTTTTCTATATTCTTGAATAGTTATAAAGGATAAATTGAAGCTGCCTTTTATAGTCTTCAAATTTCAAGTTTTAATTTAAGAGAGAGAGAGAGGTTTTTCTCTTTTTTCATTTTTTCATTAAAAAGCAAATGGTGTATATCTCAATCTTTCACGTCTGTTATGATTAGCTGGCATAGTACTTGTGTAGGGCATTTTACTTTTACTTGTGAAATGTACGAATGGTTCAAGAATTGAACAAATTATTGTCGACGTTAAGTCTTGCATGGTAAAAAATTAAAAGAAAAATATAAAGTATAGGTTAATATCGTTGCAAAAGATGGTCATATAGAACTAGCCATAGAACTACAATATCTCTTAAATTTAAGCTTACATAAAAAACAAAAACACAGACTATGCAAGCACTTATAACCAGCGCCTGATAGAGGAGCACATTAATCACACTTAATCCAAAGTAGTACGTACTAAAATAATCTTGTCCCAAAATAGAGAGAGAAATGGATTACACATGAAAAAAAGGCAGAGTTTCAAAAAATTAATTGTTTCATTATTTATTCAGATTTGAAAGGAGTTGTAGATCCATTAACATTGTCTTCCACGCTTCTCAATTTCTCTCTTCTCTGTCATATTTACAAAACACATGTTAGAGAACAAGACATGCTTTCTTTCAACTATTTAATTTCTACCTTACCAAAATAGGAAATATAATAATAATAAGCCAATGAAAAGCGAGGGAAGTACATAAACAACCATTCCTACCGCTGATATTTAGGGATTAACCACTATTTATTTTGTCCTGAAAATTTTAACAAAAGAATTTTAATTTCAAGATATTTGTATCCCGAAAAATTAATTAAAAAACTAAAATTTATGAGATAGTGGCTAATTCTTAAATAACAGCTTTTTAGAGTGGCTATCTATGATATGAAAAGCTCCTTCTTTCGTAGATAATTAAAAGAGAGAATATTTTTGTTGATACCTTTTCGAAGACTTCCTTCTGGTACCGGTACCCCTGGAAAATAAAAGTCGTAGGAGAGAGTAAAACAGTAACTAAATCAAAATGAAATCTATAATAAATAATATATAAATTCTAAAACATACAACGCAGTCCAAAAACAAAAACCTTATTATTATTATTATTATTTGGTGTCTTGAGATAAGCTACAAAAAGAACCACACACAAAGAAAAGGAAACTGTTTTACATGTCAATTTCGTTAAACAGCTTACCAATATATGTGTTAGTTTAATTTTTTTGTATTTTTATTAAGAAATCATTTTGTCTACTGAAATTTTGTTTATGTACATAAAGTTAATAGTGGACTGACTTACCTTGTCAGTTCCATAGATGTAATCACAGTAGGTGAAGACTGAAGCGAAGTTGCTGTGACAACTTTCCCCAACAAAATGGTGATAGTCATGATATATTGCTCCCCCATAAAATGGTATATATTTTGAAGGACTCCATGGAAATTCATAGCTGCATAATTAAATTGTATATTAATAAATAATTTTAGACGAAAAGAAAAGAAAAAAAAAAGGTTAAAGAGGAAGTAAGAATGTCAAAATAATTGATCTCTTGACTGCTGTATTTCTTGAAATGGAAATGATACCCGCTATGAGTTTCAATGGCTTCAATTTGTCTCAAGACGAACCAAAGCCAAAAGGTGAACATGTGACAAGGGACCATAAGTGGGCCAAGGAAAGAAGCTAGGCCCAAGATAATGATCTCAGCCCAATGAGCATAAGGTGCTGCAAAACCAATTGGGGCCACATATTCATGATGTACTCTGTGTATTTTGTCATAACCCCATTTATAATGATGGAGCATTCTGTGAAGCCAATAGTTTGCATAGTCTTCAACTAAGAAATAAACCAGTAATTGCCAAAACACTTCTGATGCAGATGGCAGGGGTAAACTTGTCCTTATACCGACCCACTGCACAAAAACTCAAGTTAGACTACAAAATTCAATAATGAGAAAAATAATATATTATTCTATCTTTCTTGGCCTTTTCTTCCCTTGTTTTGCAACATCTCAAGGGCAATAGCATGAAATTTTGGGCTGCATTTAAGGTTATTTAATTTACCAAGATACTCCCACCGGTCCAAAATAAATAATTTTTTGTAAGTGATTTTTTCAGATTTCAAGAATGAATTAATTATTTTTTTCCTACATTGTTCTTGGAGCAAATAGTGTTGGAGTATGTATTAGGAATGTTTATGTGAAGAGATAGTAAAGGTTAATATGGTCAATTTCATTGCTAATTAATGTGAAAAGGTGAATTTCTTAATCTGCGTGAAAACAACTAAAAAATCACTTGATTTTGGACCGGAGGGATTTTGATTTTTTGGCTTCTTTTTTATGGTATAATATTTGTTTTTTCCATATATCAAGAAGGAATTAATTTATGTTTTCTAAAGTTGCCCTTGGAGTAAAGAGCGTAGGAGTATTTGTTATATTTTTAATGAACAAATTAAGATTAATTTAGTCAATTTTATTGTTAATTAATGTTAAGACGTAAATTTCTTAATATGTTTGAAAAAACAGCCAAAAAATCAATTATAGTGGACTAGAGAGAGTATAAAAAAAAAGGGAAATGGGAGAGGGAGGAAAAAACAAATGTCAAAATCTCAACACAATCGCTTTAGAGTTGATTGAGTGTTTGTTAATCCCTTGACTTAAACTGTAATCAAGAAATCGAAACTTTCAGTATAAATTATTGAAAACTCGTCCGTAATTCAACGATGTACACGTCATTGTCTGAAAACTTTTTTTGGATGCCTTAACATTTATAAAAGCTTCAAATTAATAATTTTTAAAGTATATTATATACATGTATAAATGAAATTAAGGAAATGCTTCAGAATTTTCTGCTGTTAATTTTAGACTTAATTCATGTATAAATGAAAAAAAAAAGAAGGTGAAATGCTCTTGTCATTTCAAAATCATGCCTTTTAGGATGAATAGAAGAGGAAGAGAGAGATAGACATCCTAACAAATTTAACAGAATTTACATACAGAAACATAAATTAATTAGCGTGTTTCCTTAACTAAAATTAATCTTAATTATTAATACATATGAGTTCCCTCCTCCTCACCTTTTGCCTAACTACTTTAAAATACTCAGAAATTGTATGAACCAAAAGTATTTATTCATGCAACATCACATAATAGTGATCTCACATGCAAACAATTTAACTGATATATATCGATAGTGTAATTGTTTTTTTACACCAACATGATATTTTAAATATAACAAGTTATTTACTTTATGGTTTATTTACACAGTTATCTATTATTACCAATAAGGTAAGAAGTTTTACACGAAAAAGAAGTTATATATATAGGGTGCGAGAACACAGACCTGAATGATAGGGTAAGAGAAGAACTGTAGTGGACTGACAGCAAATACAAAAGTGGTAAGGACTTTTCTGTAACATTCCATCATTTCAGACAAAGAAAATCTGATCTTGGGTTGAATCTTGTAAATTTCCAACTTCTTGGACCTGAGTAGCTCAATAATCACCATAGGCAAAGGCACCAATGTGTAAAAAATGATCAAGAAAATGGTGTTGTGACAATAAAGATACAAATCTGATTTATCAGCTGTGTATTTGAACCACAGTGTCTCTGCAAATGTCAAGTTCCTTCCCAGAGACATCTCTGCCTCTTGAATGCTTTCAAATGGCAACATTTTGGAAATGTGATTAATTGATTAATGTATTTCAACAATATTGGCTCATATGCTTAATTCTTCTTCTTTTTTTTTTTTTTTTTTTTTTTTTCTNTGGAATATATACAGAGAGAGAGAGAGAGAGATGAGAGAAGATGAAAAGAAAAGTTTGGAGATAGGAGTTACAAGATTTATAGGAAAAAAAGAAGGAAAAGTTTGCAGATAGGAGAAAGGAAAGTGGAGGACTTTAAAATTTATAGGAAAGGAGTGGTGAAGAGAATTCTTAGGACTATCATTAGGTGTACTATAAATGTGGATTGGCCATTGCCCTTTTTCGCTTAGGATCCATATTTTTTATATTCTAATTTTTTTTTCACTTTTTCTTGTTTGTATTATATTAGTCCATTATTAGATGTTGTAAATATTAATATATGGATTTTATGAGGTAAAATAATTGTACATGAATTCTTATCTATAGATTGTCTAATATGAGAATATTTATTTGTGAATAGTACTTTTTTTTGCATATTGTGAATATTTTCTTATCTTATATTTTATTTCGTATAAAATAATTCATAGATTTTAGTATAAGTTATATAGAGATTATAATGTGAGAATTATAATATGAGATTACATAATGTTAAAAACGGTATTAAAACTCGACGAAAAATAAGGCTTTAGGCCCCAAATTTTTGGGCCCCAGTTTAAAGTTAATATGTTAATTCTATGGCAATTTTCTTTAATAAAATATTAAATATCTATAGTAAAAGATTATAAGATATTCATAAAATAAGAAAGAATTAATTTGCAATGTGATTAATGGTGACTAATAGTTAATTTATATTTTAATATTAATATCTAATTTTAATCTTATAATAAAACTTGTATTTTATACTTTCTTTTTTTCTCTCTAATTACGAGGCTATCTATTTTCTAAAAAACAAGGCACGAAAAACATGCAATAATTTTTTATTTAAAAAAACTCAGTATTCTCAAGTCCTCAAGCATTACAACACAGAAATTGAAATAATTAAAAAAAAATTATTCTAATATCAAATTATAAGCTTTTAGAATCATGTTCTGTTATTCTAATTAACTTTCTATTTTTGAGCTTTAATTTTACAATTTAATTTTTTTTTAAATCTTTTTACCTCATAGTAGCACAACTTTTTTATTATTTATGAGAAGGCACATAAATCAACTATAAATTAAGCATTAATCACATTACTCAATATGAATTTCTTTTTAAAGTTTGAGGCATTCTAATAAAGTTTAGCCTTAGGCCTTCAATGTTCTTGAGCCGCTCCTTTGACATGCATCTAACTTTAAGGAGTAGCAAGGTATATATGATGTAAAATGTTTTTAAGCCTACTTTTTTTTGGTAATTAAATCCTTGTATTAACCACCAAACGTAAAATATTTTCAAATCAGTAGGTCATTTCAACCTACTTCCATACTGGAAAAAAATCTAAGTACTATCATCTATTTTTGGCTGTTCAGTAATTACATTGTGCTAATAAAACACTTGTATATCCATCAACTCTCATGCTACACATGCATACTACTCTCCTTGCAAGAACATCCCATGTTGTAGCAATCTTCTCGAATATCCTTGTATTTCTTTCGATCCACAATGTGTATACATATTCTGCAACTATCATTTTGAGTATTCTAGCCATTTGAGATCTCCCTTTTGTCTTTAGTATTATCCAGTGCTGCCACTCTGTCCATGAAGGTAAGTTGATTTGCATTTGGATCCACTGCATAAGTCTACACCACATAGCTCTACCATATGCACATTCTACAAACATATGTTCCCTTCTTTCCAAAGCTTGATTATAGAAACAAAATACTGCATCCACTTGTATCTTCCATTTCTTCAGTCTGTCAGCAGTAAGGAGTCTTCCATGCATTAGTACCCACATTGTGAAGACAGCTTTTGGTCTAGCTTGATTCTGGTACACTAGGTCCTTCCATGCTATCTTTGGTAGATCTCCTATCAACTTCATGTAAACCTGCGTAATCAGTGTCTTCTGCTTGATTTGATTGCTTCTAATGCCATCCGTATGAATTCTTGCTCCAAATACTTTCTTTACCATTCAAGAAGCCTGTTGTGGTACTCCCATAGTATTAAAGGACTGGTCCTTAATATATTAACTATAAATCCATTTGATCCACAGTTTATCCTTCTTGTTTGTCAGTTCCCAGGTTGTTGTTGTTACTGCTGCTTTGTTCCATATTGCTAAATTGATCAGATTAAGCCCCCTGTAGCTCTAGGTGCACACATTTTCTCCCATGACACCAAAGCCTTTTTTTGTGATCACACTCCCTTAACCATACATAACTCCTATATTAAGCTTCAATTGTTTTAACTACTTTGGCTGGCATGATAAAGATCTGATCCCAATAAGCTTGAATACCAAAAATGACATGTTGTACCAACTGGATTCTGCCTGGATATGATAACTTCTTTTTTGTCCAGGATGAGATTCTAGCCACTATTTTCTCAATGAGAGGTTGCCATTGCATGATTGATAGCTTCTTAGTGTCCATAGGTATGCCTAAGTATTTGAAAGGCAATGACCCTTGACTGTATCCCAGCTTTTGTTGAATCTCTATTTGAACTTCCAAATTGACTCCTCTACAATAATAGAATTTTTTACTATATTAGCATTAAGTCCTGATGTTACTGAAAAGATCTGGAAGCTATCATGTATCAGTCCCACTGAAGTGGCATCTCCCCTTACAAGGATCAAGAGATCATCTGCAAAACTCAAATGAGTTAAGTCTAGTCTTGCACACATGGGATGGAAATGAAATTCTTTCTCCTGCTTTAAGCTCCTTAAGTTTCTGCTTAGGTATTCCATAGCTATGGAAAACAGAAAGGGGGACATTGGGTCTCCTTGCCCAATCCTCTAGCTGCATCAAAGGGTCTGGTTGTTTCTCCATTTATAAGTACAGTATAATTTATTATTTTCACACACTCCATAATCCAGTTGATGAATTTTGTAGGAAAGCCCAGTTCTTCCAGCATCTAATGCAAATATCTCCAATCCATTGTGTCATAAGCTTTTTGGATATCCACTTTGATAAGGCACCTTGGTGAGATGTTCTTCCTAGAATAAGCCTTGACTAGTTCATGAGCAAGTAACACATTATTTTCTACATTTCTACCTGGGATGAATCCAGTATGTGTGTCTGATATAATGGAAGCTATTACTTTCTGGATTTTACTATCTAGAACCTTAGAAATAAGCTTATATAAAATAGTGCAACAAGCTATTGGTTTGTATTCACTAATGCTTGAGGGATTAGGAACTTTAGGAAGAATTGTGATTGTTTTATAGTTAACTGCTCTATATAACTTCCCTGTATGAAAGAATCCCTTTACTGCTTGACATACTTCAGAACCTATGATTGACTGTCCTTTCTTGAAGAATAAAGCATTGTAATCATATACCCCTGGTGCTTTATCATTTCCAATAACACTCAATCCTGCATATATTTCCTGATCAGTGACTTCTGCATTTAAGTTCATCTGTTTTTCATGATTAAGTATTGGCCCATTCTTCATTACTTGCTTGTTTATTGCAAGTAATTGTCCTACTGCTGTCCTCATCAAGGCTTTGTAGAAATCGATGATCACTGCTTGTATCTGTTGTTGGTCAGTTATTTTAATTCCAAAGCCATTGTGTAACTCTGTGATGATTTTTCTCTGCCTTCTTTCCTTCATAATTGGTGAGAAATACTTAGAATTGGTATCACCTAACATTATCCAATTTTCTCGAGCCTTTTGTTGTAGTATGATTTCTTCAATTAGTGACCATTTCTCCAGCATCTCTAGTGCTTGTTTTTCTTCAGTGGCTAGCTTATCTGAATAGTATATTGACATTTGAGCTTGAATTCCCTATAATAAGCCCCTTGTTGTTTCCAGTCTATCTTTGATACTCTTGAACTGAGTGTTATTAAGTTTCTTCAGCAAGGTTCTTTAAACCTTCAACTTTTGCCATATATTCTTCATAGGATCAAGATCATATTGTTCTTTCCATGCTTCTTTCACCAGTGACATGAAAATTGGATGGTCATCCCTTACATTAAAGAATCTAAAAGGGATCTTGCCACTTGGCTCTAACCTCCTTATAGGAATAACCATTGGTGCATGGTCTGAAATAAATGGAAGCCTATACTCTACTTCCATATGTCCATAAGATTGCATCCATTCATCATTTCCTATAGCTCTATCAATCTTGCTGTAGACTCTATCTACTCCTTGTTGTTTATTTGACCATATATAGAAATCTCCTTTCCAAGAAAATTCATTCAAGTTCAGTACCTGCATACATTTAGAGAAGTCTTGTATTTCACTCCTTGTAACTGGTTTGCCACAAATCTTGTCTTGTATTGTTAAGACAGAGTTAAAATCTCTCCAAATGATCCATGACATATTACTCTGAGGTGCTAAGTCCTTCAATTACTGCCATAAAGGTTTCCTTGTTTCAGTAGTATTGAATCCATAAACTATTATCATGAAGCAGTTTACTGCATTCTGTCTGCCTACAACTCTGCAGTGAATTGTTTGAGCAGATTTTCCTAAAACTGTAATGTCATAAGCTTGAGGATCCCATAAAGTCCAAATCCTCCCATTTAGTGCATATTCATAGTTGTAGCTTGCTTGCCATCCAGGTGCCATTAACTAAGTTATCTGAGCAGCTTTATCCCTCTTTACTCTGGTTTCCACTAATCCCATTAACTTTATGTTATTCTCCTTTATATAGGTACACAACTCCTTTTGCTTATATCTCTTGTTGGTACCTCTTATATTCCATACCATCCAGGACATTATAGATGTTGAGTGTGCCCACCTGCGATAGGTGGTTTCAAGTTAGATATCTCAGTTGTACTTGGTTGTTGTTGAGGCCTTTTCTTCACAGGAGACAGTATAGCTTTTGCATAGGTCATTGGGACATCTTCAATCACTACTACCATCTTCCCCTTGTCTATTTGTATCAGTGTACCTTCTTCTGTTTGTTGTTGATCATCTGTGCTCTCTGATAGCTTAGAAGTACTCTCTATTTCCTTGCTAATTTCTTCCACTTGCTTTTGACTAATTTCAACAGCAGGAGCTATTATTGGCTCCTTACCTTTTCATATCTGCTTCACTGGTTGTGGTTTCCTCTTTCTGGGCTGGGGGACTTCTTTTCCTCCTTCTTTTGGGATTCTTCCACAGTCATGTCGAACTTTTAAACATTTATCACAAAACTCAGCTTCCAATCATACTCAACTTCTTGCTCAAATATCACCCCTACATCAGTCATAACTGGAATATTGGTTGGCAAAAGCTTGGTGACATTTTCTTCAATGAGGATTCTAGCATAGGAAATTCTTGTCTGTTTGGAAGTGCATTCATCTGCAAACAATGGAATTCCTATTTTGCTTGTTATTCCACTCAATGAATTCCCACTCCAGCAATTCATAGGAAGCTTAGGGAACCTTACCCATAAAGGTATGTCTGTCATGAACTCTGCTGCAAAATCAAAGTGTGGAGATCAATGCTTCATTATCAATTGCCTATTATTCACTGTATAAGGCCCATCACACATGATTTCTTTCTTATCTTCCAATGCCTGAAATCGCACTATATAATATCCTTCATCATGATAGTATAATTCTGGCATGGCTACTGTGTTCCACATCTGATTTATGTACCTTTTCATATAGTTATACCCAGGATTTTCACCCAAAACATAAACTATTAAGGCACATTATCATTTTAAGTTTTCCTGCTCAATTTTGACTTCTCTAGCTTAGCCACTAGGTTCCCTTCTATGATTTCCGGAGTTATGTAATTCAGAGTCATACCATTTGCTACAGATCTGTTTCCTGTGAGTACTCCAGCTCATGTAGATTCTTTGGGAAAAACTTGATTTTGTTCCTTGTTCACCAATGGAACAGTAATAGCAGTTGTAGGAACTCGAATTGCAGCTTCCTGCTCCTTGTTCTTCAATGGAACAGTAACTTCACGAGCTGAAGGGAGGGTGACAATTCCTAGTAAATCAACATGCATAGGGATTGGACTCTGATTTGCTTGTTTCTGTTGTTGCTTAGCTGATCCTGAAGCTTTTCCATGGTAGATCTGTGCAAGAGAGACAGAACCAACTTGTATCTTTGAAGGTCCAGAAATGGACTCCATAAACTTTGTTGAGATCCTTTTCATGGCATTTAGCTTAGGAATTTTTTCATCAATTCGAATTTGTTGCTTTCTGGGACGTCCAGAAGCCTTCTTTTCGGTCATAACGAGGACGACGCACGTTTGCTTAACATGCGCCGAGAGAGATTGGAGAAGAAGAAGTTTAAGATTTTTTTTAAGCCTACTTGCTTCAACAAGTAATTAAAGATAGGGTAAACTTCACATAGGATACCTAGAATAACTGTTTATTGCATTGAAGTATCTAACCGTCACTAAGGGTGTGTTTGGTATGAAGGAAAATATTTTTCGAAAAATATTTTCAATTTTCCCATGTTTGATTGGTTTAAAATGTTTTGAAAAATATTTTCCTTACGAACTCATTTTCCTCCAATTGGAGGAAAATATTTTCCTTATCAAGAGAAAAGAAAATATTTTTCAAAATTCCTTCTCAACCTTCTCCACCCTATTTCTCACCCTCACCAACCCACACCCACCCACCTAACCTCACCCCATGCTCTCTCTCCAAAAATATTATTTTCCGTCACCACCCGCTCTACCAGCCCCCCTCCCCCGAAAAATAATATATATATATTTTTTTATAATTTTAAATTTCTGTTTTTCGTTTTTCTATACCACCCACCACCCACTCCGCCAACCGCCCTCCCCCACCCCATCACAATTTTTTTTTTTACTTTTTTCTTTTGTAATTTTCAATTTTCGTTTTTTTCCTGCACCACCACCCTCCCCACTCTCCCACCCACCCCATTGCCCCCTCTCCCCCTCCGCCGGGAAAAAAAATATTTTTTTAAAATATATTTTTAGTTTTACTTTTTTCATCTTTTGGTTCATAGGTTCGAAATTTTACAAGTTCCAAAGTTATGAGTTCGGAGGTTTATGTGTTTGGAATTTTATGGGTTTAGAAATTATAAGTTTACGGGTTCGAAATTTTGCGGTTTCGAAAGTTTACGATTCGGAAGTATATGAAATTTGTGGGTCCGGAAGGTTATTGATTCGGAAGTTTATGGCTCCATGTTTATTGTATCTAAATTACTTATACATACTCTTGAGAAAATATTTTCCTTAATTTGCATATCAAACACCGAAAAATGAATAAGATTACTAGTTTTCCAAGAAATATTTTCCACAGAAAATATTTTCCGTTATACCAAACACACCCTAAATCTTGTAATATAATACACCTAAGATGGATATAACAAAAAGTTGAAACTCATATATTATTATGTAAAAAACAATATTCAATACAAAATATATACAAACTACTGTATCAAAAAATCCAACTCGCGTGTTATCAACTTTTTACCATTACACAATGACTCGTGACTTTAATTACCATCCCAACAAATTACACCCATCTTTGTTCTGCAGATATCTTAAATACAATTTTTTTACATAAATTTGATAAAGTTAATAAAGTTTAATCTTAATTATGATTTAAATTTATTTTCGAAGAACATAAGGAGTCATAAGAATCAATAATGATAGTTGGATTACTTGTTTTCCCACAATAATGGTATCAGTGCCAGCCGCCAGGAGGGATATAAGAGTGAATAAATTGATTTGAATGGATTTATTTATTATTCTTGATCACTTAAAATGAAAGACCTCTTATTTGAGTATATGCATTTACCGATTTTCGGAACTGAAAAATCAGAGGGTAAGACTGAAAAAAAGAGAGGACATTTTGGCACGAGAATATCTATAGATTAAAACGTTTACACTCAAGTAACTTACCTGGACTTTATTGGTAAAAAAAAAAAATGAACTAGAAGCAAGGGCGGACTTATGTTGGTGGTTGACGGCTCACGTGACTCCGTTAACCTTAGTAAAAATTCTGTATATACATATTATATATGTATGTACTTATATACAAGATCCCTTAAATATTTTAATGGTGCCCTAACCACAAAGTGATGGATAGAAGAAGTGGTTGCTTTGGACACTTAGATTCTCTCCTATGTTGTGGTGACGCGAGTTTGAAACCACCTGAAGTTTTCCTTAGTCTTTTCTCCTCTTTTTTATTTTAGTTCTTTGAATACAATGTAATTTTTGTTTAATAGCAAATTACTTTATTTCTTACTTTTATCTTCTTCTTTTTTTAAAATTCAGTTATAGTTTAGTACTAATACAAAATAGTCAACTTAATTAATTTTATTCTTTTTTTTGCAAATTCCTTCCTTAAAATTGAAAGCCTTAAATTGCAACTTATCGTTCCACAAATAGAAAAATACAAATCTTCTGCCACAATCTTCTTTAACAATCACTCTGAATTGGCAATAGAAACTAATAGTTTGAGACTCTTCTTCAATTCTTTTAGTATTAACATACTCGTAATCTTAATTTCTTTAGTAAATCTTTGATAATTTTAAGTTTGAACACCCTTTTGCGAAGAATTCTCGCTCTCTGTCTCTCCTCTTTCAGTGTTTTCTTTTTCTTTAGAACTTCTTTTTGTTAATTCTTGGATGATAAGTCATCATAATTATTAAGTTTCAAAGAGTTGCACGCCGAATTTTATCGTTGGTGATTAGCCTATGCAGTTGTGCCCCGTCATGCTCGAATCCTGGGTCCGCCTCTGACCAGAAGCAGACTAGATCAGTTGTTCCTATTGACAAAAATGATGCAATTGAAATATAAACTTGGCAAAATACAAAATTGAACAATCTGAAACTAACAACTTGTTTGAACTGTTATTACATATCATTTCATAATATATCGTATTGTATTATATTGTATTGTATTGTTTGATAAATACAATGTTTGGGTAGATTGTTGTTTAACCAAAAAATAAGATTCTCGGTCAAAGCCTATTTTTAGAAGAACTAGGGTTACCGATAACCAGGAAATTCCGTACTTTCTCAATTATATGAAAGGAAATAAATGTGACAAGAAATATTGAAATAATTGATTGAAAGCAAAAGAAAATAGTTGTATTCCAATATAAATCAGAACGTGTCTTTACAAGTGAAATTCTCTTCCCTTATATAAGGTTTTACAAATATAATGTTTCCTTCCTTTTATGGCTGAATCATTATGAGTATTAATGACAATAATGAACCGTTATAATTGGCAATCATATCTGTTTATGAAGATTTTGTAACGATTCTGATTCTCCTTCCTCGTTAATTGGAGGTTCGTGAATCTTCCCTTTTTACTGTCTTGATTGATTCCGCTCGTGTCTCTTCATGAACAATTTAGGCTCGAGCATATGCGTCCTTTCATCTCGTGAGTGATTTGCTTGTACCTCTTGTAACTCGTACATCTTTTAATTGTAACATTCCAGTTGTCATCTTCTTAGTGATCCATGTATCCTGCCCTGTCAGCCACATATAATTTCACGTGTATTATTTATTTTCTACCAATACAATTGTATCATTTGTCGTCATTTTATGATGTCACACACCAACAATATGAAAAATAAACATGCAATATTACTAAGAAAAAATAAAATACAAAGTAGAATTATTATATAAAAGAGTAGTGTAAAGAATAAAATATGATTATTTAATAATAAGGAAGGGCAAGATGAGAGGAAGAAGTTAGGTAATGACGCCATCACACCAAATCCATCGTTTCATATAATAGCACTTTTCGTCATTACGTAACAACGTATATAACGATACGATATAATAAAATTTAAGTAACAATCAAAACAAACATTGTATTTAAAGTAACAATATGATACAATACAATAGGTAACAACCATCCAAACAAGTTGTAATTGCATTCGCTAGTTGAAAAGTGTATATATATATATATATATATATATATATAATATTTACACACACCAAAAATATATATTTTGTCAACTATTATTTCTGGAAACAACTAAAAATAGACATTTTTTTTATAAACTTCTGAACAGGCTGATGAAAACAAGACGAAAATCATATTATTAAGGAAAAGATGTACAAATACCACTCCAGAGTTTTCACTTTTTTAAAGCAAACTAATTATTGCCAACCTAATTAGGGGTATACAAATCAAATCTGAAATCATACCAAATCGAAAAGTCAAATAAAACAGGTTAAAAAATTGACTAAATTTGGTTTGATGTGGTTTAATATTGAATGGAAAAATTCGAACCAAACCGACATATAAATATATAATTTTTATATATACTTATAAGATTTTATATAGAATTTTCTTTAAAAAAATATCAAAAAATATTTGGGATTCTCTTACAGGATATAATATTTAATAAAAATATGAAGTGCTCCATATTTAGTAACCTTATATAATGAGTTGTATGGTTACTTTCTTATCAAGTGTTACTGAAATGCGTCAATTTCTTTGTTCTTCAATATTCATATGTCAAGATCTATTAAATTCTTATATCTTTTTTTGAATTTGAAGTAGTTATTATTATTTATATATCATATTACTTTTATGTTTAATTACTAAATTTGGTTAACCTTGAAAGTGTATATCAACGAAAAATTATAGTCAGACGACTAAAAAAAATAACAATCATGTGTTACTAAGTGAATTCTTTGATAAGAATATTTAATAGATAATATGTTTGTCAAATTTTTTTAATTTTTTACTAAACATATATTTACTCATCAAATTTTAACAAAATAAGATTGAAATTATATTTCAGTAACAAAAAACCCGAAAACCCCAAAAAATCAGAGTAATCCAAATCGATATAGTTGATTTAGTTTAATTTTAATAAAAATCGAACCAATCTGGTTCATGTACACCCCTAAACCTAACCATTCACAGTAATCTCCACTGATTCGTTCTCGTATCTATTTAACAACTTGTTTGGATGGTTGTTACCTGTTGTATTGTATCGTATTGTTACTTTCAATACAATGTTTGTTTTGATTGTTACTTAACTTTTATAGTATCGTATCGTTAAATCCGTTGTTACGTAACAACGAAAAGTGTCACTTTATGTAACGACAGATTTGGTGTGGCGGTGTCGTTACCTTGCTTTTTTCTTTCATTTTGCCCTTCTTTATTATTAAGTAATCATATTTTATCCTTTATCCTACTTTTTTTATATAATAATTCTACTTCGTATCATTTTTTTCTTAGTAATGTTGTAAGTTTATTCTTCATATTTTTGATAAAAAGCATCATAAAACGACGTCAAACGATACAATTTATCTAAATATTATATTTATCAAACAACAGAATACAATACAATACAATACAATACAATACAATATGATATATTATAAAAGGACATGTAACAACCATCCAAACAAGCGGTAAAGGAAAAAGAAAGATGGACCCCCTCATATTTACGAAGAATGAGACATAATTGATGTTGCACCTTGAATTTATTAGCAGGGAAATGCTGCTTGTTCTGTCTTAGCTGATGCAATTATTTTCCAGAAACTAATGGGTCTAGTTCACATACGGAATTAGAATTTGAAATTTTTGGGTTTAGAGATTTTAATCTTTTAACTTATTAAATTTTAAATTAATAATTAATATATACTTAATTATTTTTTTAATATACATGCAGAATTTAAACTAATATTATTAAATTCGGCCGAATCTGTAAATTCCTTGCTAACTCTGCCCTGTTCTAGTTCCTATCGGAATTAAGTAAGAGGACTCATTTGAGGAGATGAGTTCCTTTTCTTATTTTTTCTTCGTTTGGTTGATAGAACTACACGTAGCATTTTCTTGAAACTTTTAACATTTAACACATGCACGGAGTACTTCAATTATGTATCTATATCTATTCTATATTATTATAAAGTACGAAAATAATATCGATTTATAAAAATAATCTTATAATATTAAGTACAATAACTCATAATAAAAGAATATGATCGAAATTTTAGATATTTACCTTATAATCCTGTTAATTTTAGGACATAATACTATACTTTGGAAATCCTACATGATTACTTTTAGGAATTCTATTAGTATAATTATTTTCGGACTGTCTAATTCATATGAAATTGAACAAGTAAATATCTTTAGTCCTATAATCCTATTACTTTTAGGATATACTTCTTAAAAATTTTCATTACTAATTTAATTCGAAAACGTCTTATAGTGTCCTATTACTAATTTAATTTGAGAATGTATTATATTGTCCAAATCAATTAGAAAAAGGAGAGCATATATTATTATAAAAGCATAAATACAATATTAATATACCAAAATATATTAAATGGAAGAACTCATAGGGAAAAGACATAACTGAAATAACTTATTTTTTGAACTACAATACCTTCTTTGCTCATTTTTAATATTTAAGATTTTAAAATTAATAAAAAATTTCCTATTAAATTCTTATAAAAAATATGTAGGAAGGCATAATAAAATCAATTTCAAAAGAATCCTATGTATTGGCATACATTACCATTCTATAATGTTAAATACCAAAAAAAATAAAGAAGTAATATTAAATGGATTTTTTAAAGAATTAAAATTGAGAAAAAAATACCCCCACGATAATTTATTTTTATATTATATTTGAACTATTCTCCTACTCAAATAATATTTTTTTTTATCAATTTTTCGTGTAATATTGAAAAATACTCAATTATTAAACAACAACTAAGAAAATATTTAAGAATATAGATATGAGAGAAAGAGAAAAAAATAATTGGTAAGAGTCAACATTACTAATGATTCTACAAACATAAAGATCTAAAGGTGAAATGATGTATCAATTGTAACGACCCGACCGGTCGTTTTGAGATCTAGCGCGTCGTTTGACAGTTTGAGGCCATGAGCAGCTTCACCTCAGCTATTATGACTTGTACGCATGGTCGGAATTGGATTCCGGAAGTTTTTGGAGTTGATTTGGAAAGAGAATTCTCGTTTCAGAAGCTTTAAGTTGGAAATTGAGTAAGGTTAAATTTTTGAGTAAACGACCTCAGAATCGTGATTTGAAAGTTCAAGCAGGTTCGTATGATGATTTCAGACTTTGCCATATGTCCGGATCGGATTTTGGACGTCCGGGAGCGTTTCGGCGTCTATTGTGAAAGTTGACATTTTTGGAAGAAATTCATAAATTTGGGTTGAAGTGCATTTCAATGTTATCGATGTCTGTTTGAGATTCCGAGTTTGGGAATAGCTCCGTATGATGATTATGATATTGGGAGCGCGTCCAGATATGAGTTTGGAGGTCCGTAGGTCACTTCAGGGTCAATTGGCGAAAGTTATAAATTTGAAAGTTTTTGAGAAGTTTGACCGGAAGTGGACTTTTGATATCGGAGTCGGATTCCGATTCCGGAAGTTGACGTATGTTCGTAATGTTGAATATGACTTGTGTGAAAAATTTAGGGTCAATCAGATGTAATTTGATAGGTTTCAGCGTCGGATATCGAAGTTGGAAATTCTAAAGTTCATTAAACTTAAATTGGAGTGCGATTCGTGGAATTAGCATTGTTTGATATGATTTGAGGCCTCGAGTAGGTCCGCATTATATTTTGGAACTGGTTGGTGTGATTCCGTGGGCCTCTGGTGGATTCGATGGTTAAAGGATCAAACTTGGAATGTGAAGAAAGAAGGAAGCTGTTGTCATCTGGTGTGACCTCACCTGCGAGGTTTTGGCCGCAGGTGCGGAGCCGCAGAAGCGGAAGTGGCTGGCTAGGCTGGGACTGTAGATGCGGTCATCTTGCCGTAGAAGCGGGACCACATCTGTGGAAGGAGAAGTGCAGAAGAGGAAAATGGGGCCTGGTGAAGGACCGCATATGCGGTTGTGGGGCTGCACCTGCGGAACCGCAGAAGCGGTCAAGTGACCGTAGGTGCGGAAAGGGCTGGAGGCAGTGAGGATTTTTTTTATAAACGGGAATTGGCCATTTTTTTCCCATTTTTCATTTGGTTTGGGCGATTTTGGAGAGCTTTAAGGGGATATATTCTTCAAGTATCACAAGGTAAGCTGTTCCCACTCATTTCAAGTTAAATACATGATTTCAATATGGATTAAAGTATGAAAATTTGTAGAAATTTGAGATTTTGAAGAAGACCTAGAAATTTGGTATTCTTGGATTTTGACCACGATTTTGGGCATAAAATTGAGAGTAAATTATATATTTGGGTTCGTAAAATTATGGGTGATCTTTATCTTCGAAATTTTTTGGAATCTGGGCACGTGGGCCCGAGAGTGATTTTTATCGACTTTTCGATCGGGGTTAGGAATTTTTATAAATTAAATTGTTATGAGTAATTGAGTACACATTTATGGGTTTGCATAATTATTGACTAGTTTTGGGATGTTGTGCATCAATTTGAGTCATCGGGAGGGCTTGGAAGCCGATTATGGAACTTCGGAGCGAGGTAAGTCTCCTTTCTAACCTTGTAAGAGAGAATTGTCTCCATAGGTGAAATGATTATTTATGTGCTACTGTTTGTGGGGGGCTACGTACGCACGAGGTGACAAGAGTCCGTGCGTAGCTACTAGTCATGCCTCTGTCCGGGTAGTTTTAGGCTCACATCATGCTTTGTTGTTATTATATTTGATTTGTGTGTATTGTTTGCTCTGAGAAGGAGCTAGATTGAGCATGCTTATTAAATACTTTGAAAGGAGTCGAAAAATTGTTATCCAAAAAATGGAAATCTTGAAAGTTTTCACTGAAATTTCACATTTTGAAAGGAAATGGAAGAATACTTTAACAAGTTGAGAAATCTAATTTTAACCACGTCGCAGGTATGATTCGCGAGTGGGGTATAAATTAATATTTATATTTAATTGCGTTGCATGTATGATGCACGGGAGGGGACCGTGTCGCATGTACGATTCGCGAGCGGAAAAATAGATGCATTTATGGTTCACGCCGTTCGACCCCTCGACAGTGCACATTTTACATTTATGTTGGATCGGGTCGTACGACCTCGACATTATTTGCGCATGCTATTTGCTTGGTACTTTCCGTGATATGAGCTTCTTAATTTCCTTGAAATATAAATTGTCAACTGAAATGACGGAAACTGAAATTTACTTATGAAAGAAGCTGTCACTTTCTGTGTTACCTATTATTTAATTACGACATCCATGTTTGGCGTCACATATATTTATATTAACTTGACCTCTAGTAAGCTTCAAAGTCGATCTCTCGTCACTACCTCTTCGAAGTTAGGCGAGATACTTACTGAGTACACGTTATTTTTGTACTCATACTACACTTGTTGTGCATTTTTGTTACACAAGCACAAGTATATCTAGTGGCCTAGCTTGGCGCAGTGGCATGGTGGATATGGGGACTTAGGTGAGTTGCATCTCTCGAGACGATCCGCAGCCAATAGAGTCCCTTTCAGAGTATCATGTTATATTTTCTCTACTGTCCCACTTGTACTCCGAACCGTTATAGTATCTCATTTGTTTTTCAGAAATTGCTCATGTACTTGTGACACCGGGTTCTGGTATGACCTTGGGATTTAGTTATTATTTGAATTTGTTAAGACATCGTTATTTACTCAGTAAAGTCCATTAATTACTAATTAATGTAATGAAAAGAATTGGTTTCAAAACAGAAAAATAGAGATTTAATCAACTTTTAGTATTGGCTTGCCTGACAGTGGTGGCCGGCGCCATCACAACCTTTAATAGGATTTTGGGTCGTGACATCAATATTTTACTCTTTGAAAATAAAATTTATATTGTATAAAATTATAATTAAGATTAAATACTCAAAACAAGAGATGAACTAATATTAAAATATGAATCAACATAGAATAAATTATTTTTTATGTTAAAACCAAATAATTAAATCTATTAATTAATTATTTAGCAAGAGAATCTAATCTAATTATTATTTAAATTCATCATATGAGTAAAAATTTTATTCAAGTTAAAAAAAATCTTAGGATACATAAATTTATTCCATCAAAAATGTTAGAACACAAAGTAAAACGGTTAATATGTTATTAAGAATCAAAATGTTATACAAGTGTCTGAGGAAGCACGATCAAAGCTAAATCCTAATCAAGAACAAGCTTTCAAGACTATATTATCAAGAGCCGACTCTGGTATAACAAGGTTATTCTTTGTAGATGCCTCGGCGCAATCGAAATAATATTTCTATGTCATACATTACTTGCAAATATCATATCAAGAGGCATGACAATGTTAGCAATAATAGCAAGTGGTGTACCAATAATGCTTTTACTGTGAGTCCACCAACTTTAGATTTGATATCTCTCTTCAAATAACTTAAATAACCATCACAAATATATCAAAGCAGATAAATTATGTTAAATTTATAAGGAAAGTCAAATTGATAGTATGAGATGAAGCACTTACTGCAAAGTGTCAAACGATCGAAATAATTGCCCTTATTTCTTATTAATGAACCATTTGGTGAAAAATTAATGGTTTGGGAGGTGATTTATGTCAAGTACTACCAGTAGTTCCAAAATCGACAAAAGCAGATACTGTAAAAGCTAGCTTGCAAAAGTTATACTTCTAGCCTCAAATGAAAAAGATTCAACTGACAAAAAATATAAAGTAAAAACAGATCCAGTATTCAGTGTCTTCTTGCTTCTTGTACGAAACGAATAAGAGCATCCAATAAAAGATGATTTGATTTTTCTTGAACACTTGGTTATCAATCCCAATAGTAATAGTAGTGCATTTAATAAGAGAAATACTTCTATCAATAGATTAAAACAGAATTTGTGCACATTGCATTATAGAATTAAAAAGATATCTTAGCTAGCAGAACCAAATATGTTGATCAACTAAATAAAAGGTTGATTTCAAAAATTTATAATACAAATAATTTTTTTTAAAGCGTTTGACTCAGAAAATGATACCTATAATTACTTCCAAGAAGAATACTTAAATACTTTAATACCAAATGACCTTCTACCATACATGTTTGTTGTCAAGTTTATTATTTTTTACATATGTTAGTGTCACCGTATATATAATAGACTAAATTAAAACTGATCTTCCATTGTATTTAGGTTAATTTTGAAAAAAAAAATATGTGTGTCATGCTACTGAAAAATTTAGATACGCCGAATAGCTTATGTAATAGCACACATATGGTATATAGAAATTTTGACAATAACGTCATACATGAAAAACTTATGATACTGGTCAATGCGCTTCTAAGTATATTCTTATCCCAGAATTCAACTTTTGTCTTCTAAAACTAAGGAATATCCTTTTAAATTGGTTTGAAAATAATTTTTAGTATGTTTATGTTTTGCAAATTTAACAAATAAAGTGTGATGACCCAAAAGGTTATCCCGTATAATTTTAGCTAAATCTGTGTTTCGAGGCCATGAAAGCCTCCTGATATCTCACCTCGATTTGCGTGTGCAGCCCGAGTGTGTAGCCAGGAAGCCGTTATGTGAAAAATTAATAAAAATGATATTTTTGTGTTGAAATTGGAATAAAGTTGACTTAAGTAAACATTTTTGGTAAACGGATCGGGACCCATGCTTTGACAATCCTGGAGGGTCCATAGGAAAATATGAGACTTGGGTGTATGCCCGGAATCGAATTCCGAGGTCCCAAGTCCGAGAAATAAATTTTTAAAGAAAATTATTTTCTGAAAAATATAAAGGCTTTTGAAAATGGAATTTGATGTGAAACCTGTGTTATCGGGCCCGTATTATAGTTCCGAAACCCGCAACAGGTTCAATATGATTATCATGTGTTATCTGTGAAATTTGGTAAGAAACGGACTTGGTTTGACGTGTTTCGGATCAAAGATGGAAACATTTGAAGTGTATGAAGTTTTTGAGAATTTCTATAGATTTTGAGGTTTAATTCGATGTTTATGATGTTATTTGGGTGGTTTAATTACTTGAATAAGTCTGTAGGATGTTTATGAGGTTGTGTGTGTATTTGGTTTTGAACCCCGAGGGCTCGGGTGAGTTGGGTAGGTGTCGGAGTGCAAAAACATAGAAAAATCTGGTGTTTAATGCCTTTTTCTGGTGTCCGGGTATTTTACCCTATGCGAACGCACTCAAGGGAGTGCGAACGCACAGGGTTATAGAGGTCTGGGTGGAAATTACTCTATGCGAACGCACATAAGGGGGTGCGAACACATAGATTTAGAGAGTGTTGGGGGCATGACAGTCTTTACTCAGTGCGAACGCACCCATACGGATGTGAACGCGGAGTGTAGATCAGGGACAGCTGTGCGATCGCATGGGTTAGGTCGCGACTGCACTGCCTTAGGGAGGTAGAGTTGGAGGCTGGGGGCTGGGGTGTAAAATACCCTGTGTGGACGCGGCCCCACAACCGCGAATGCACAGGTCTGTGTAACCAACCCTTCGCGAACGCGGCCTGGGGCCCGCGAACGTGGAGAGTAATTTTACCCAGTCATTTTTATACACCCAAAACAGAACCCATTACAGGATTAGACCCAAAGTTCATAATTTCTTCTTCTCCTCTTCATCTTGGGCGTTTTTTGCAAGAAAACTTCACCACAACTTCATAGGTATGTAATCCTAGACTCATTTCCTTCAATATTTATCAACACCCATTAAATTTCTAGGCCTAAAATATGGGATTTAGGGTAGAAAAGTTAGGGATTTGGGTAGATTTAGGGCTTTTTGATTATTTGAGAATTTGACTTCGTTTTGGGGTCGGATTTCAAAACAAATTACATATTCGCGCTCGTGGGGGAAGGGTGATCGGGTTTTGGTCCGAACCTCGTGTTTCGACCAAGCAGGCCCGGGGTCGAATTTTGGAATTTTTGGAAGAATGTTGGGAAATCTATATTTAAGCATTGGAATTGAATTGTTTAGCATTTATTGATATTATTGAGTCGATTATTTATAGATACGATTGTTTTGGAGTCGAGATCAAAAGAAAAAGCGGTGCTAGAGGCTTGATTTGTATTCTTGGAGCCGAAGTGTTTGGCCTAATCTTAGCTTGAGAGAATAGGTGTTGAGTCATATGTGTTACGTGTTATTATCATGTTCAATGTATATGCGAGGTGACGAGTACCTATACCTTGTTGTCAAGCATGGCCGTGAGTCACAACATATAGTATATGTGTTTTTCTTCGATATCTACTGTGTTATGAAGTAGATTTCATTTTGGAGATTATTAAATTGTTGGAAATACAACATTGTTGATTAGTTGTTCGGTTGAGTATTATTTGGTTATGTTGTACGTTCATTGAGATTTGTTATAGTTGTGTCCTTTTCCGGGATGGTGATATTTCTGTTATTGTTCCCTTGCCGGGATGATGTAAAAATTATGATCTGTATTGTGGTTCTTCCTTGCCAAATTGTGTTTTGGTTATTGTTTGGGCGAGGAAGAGTGTAAAGCACGAAGGGTGATGCAGTGCATGATTTTATATTTAAAAGCACGAAGGTTAATGGTGTGCCGATGTTGTGATTTTAAAAGCACGAAGGGTGATGCCGTGCCATGATATGAGAGATAATGCACGAAGGATAATGCCATTCCATGACATTGTGAGGTAAAAGCACTAAGGGTGATGATGTGCACTTGTTTTGGTGAGAATGAGAGTAAAGCACGAAGGGTGATGACGTGCACTTGTTTTGATGAGAATGGGAGCAAAACACGAAGGGTGATGTCGTGCACTTGTTTTGGTGAGAACGAGAGTAAAGCACGAAGAGTGATGCCGTGCACTTGTGTGTTCCCTGTTGTTATTTTGATACTATTCGGTTGTCATGTTCTGTTACTCAATAAGTGTTCTCCCCTTTTGTACCCTAGCAGGTTCTCCCCGTATTTGTACTTAACTGTTTACTTCCTGCCGTTATTTCTATTATATATTATTGAATTGCATGGGTGTTTATTATTTGTCGTGTCCTAGCCTCGTCACTACTTCGCCGAGGTTAGGCTCGGCACTTACTCAGTACATGGGGTCGGTTGTACTGATGCTACACCTGCACTTCTTTATGTTGTGCAGATTCCGGTACCGGACCCGGTGGACAGTGATCGAGGGAGTATCCTTCAGTCCACGGCGACACTGAGGTAGTCCTGCAGGCATCCGCAGGCCTTGGCGTCACCTCTTATCTTTTTTCTCATTTTCTGTCTTATCCTGTAATTCCAAGACAGTTGTAATCACTTATTTCAGACCATTGTATTTAGAAAAATCTTAGACTGTTCGTGAGATTGTGATACCAGTTTCTGGGGTGTAATTGAGGAAGTCTTTATGAGATTCATCGTTAAAGTTCTTGAATTTAGTATTCTTCCGCATNAATACCGGTTTCTGGGGTGTAATTGAGGGAGTTTTTATGAGATTCATCGTTAAAGTTCTTGAATTTAGTAGTCTTCCGCATTCTTTAATCATACTTGTTCTAGATATTATTGTTATTTCAATTGTAAACAGGTAAACTTAACCAAAACGTTGGCTTGTCTAGCGGGTTCAATGTTAGATGCCATCACGCCCTGAAGGTGAGCTTTCGGGTCGTGACATAATGCACAAGGACAAATATCCTAAATATTGTATTATATGTACCACAATATGTTTTCTTGCACGAACAACTGTATGTTTCACTTTCAAGAAGGATATCAAGATCGACAACAAGAGCTTTGGTTAAGGCAGATCAACCAAAGCATTAGGAGAAAACAATCATAAAAAAATATTGTCCACAAAGAAGTGTTCGTTAAATACCATCACATTAAATACTGTTAAACTATAATACGTAATTAAACTAACATGAAAAAATTGATCATTTGTGTAAGTTTTGATGATGCCCTTTTATTTTAAATTCATGTATTACGCTAATGTAATAATATTTTTCGGCATTTAGATGATTGTTGTATTATTATACATAAATTTTCTCTCATTAAATAAATTTTATGTTCCTTCATATAAATAAATATTTAAATCATCACGGGCCATTATTAACGTGAAACACACGTTCATAGATGTCATGACCCAACCGATGGGCCGCGACGGGCACCCGTTACCTTACTCAACCGAGTAGCAACACAACATATCTTTCTTGTTGTACTTTCATTGGAAAATGGGCCAAACGGGCCGTCATGGGCTAACCAAAATAAACTTAGGGGAATACTCAATATAGGACGACCCATCCTAATATAAAACTTATCCATGTGATATACGGGTCTACAAGGCCAACATGATCATTTGTAAACTCAAAACATAGGTCGACAAGGCCATACAAGCATTCGTATACATGACATCTGTCTACAAGCCTCTAAGAGTACATACTTAATATAAAGGTCGGAACAGGGCCCGCCATACCAAGCAATACACGTTTAAATCATACTGACCAAACAAGCAACTCCGGAGCAATAAGAGCCTACCAACATCTTTCGCTGAGCTGATTACCTACTTTGAGGGATCTCGACCTGTCTATCGGGACCTGCGGACATGAAACGCAGCGTCCCCAGGCAAAAGGGACGTCCGTACGAATAATGTACCGAGTATGTAAGGCACATAAATAAGTACATAAAAACATGGAAGAAATATAGAGTAAATAACTCAACCTGTAAGTCTGGATAACTCTGTAAATCATGAAATACTTATAATGTCATGCATATACGTATGAATGTCATGTCGTGCATAGGTGCATGTGTTCATAATATCACCAAGCCTCTGAGGGCATCCCATCATATCATCTCGGCCACTGTGGAAAAATCATCAACGTATACCAGCTGATTATGTAGTGGTGCGTATATAATGCCATAACCTTTCCCATATCCCATATAAATATATATACATACATATACGCGTATATAACACCATCTGATCATGGGTCAATGCACATGTATAAATGAGTGAAATACATGAAAAATATGTAATAATCTCAATATTCCTTCCGGATAAAATTTTTCAACTGCGTATTATTCTGAGACCCATGAACAGAAGATATAATAATATGTCATATGGGGAATCAAGAACACAGAGATCCCTAGTATCTTTATGAATAGAGTTGTTTATGAAAACTGTATGTTTGCTCGTTTCTTCTGTATAACTTGGATCATGCCAAAAGAAAAGAAGGGATGGCCTTAACATACCTAGAGTAGGAAAAAATCCGTATAATATTCTTGGAAAGGATTGCACCATACTCCTTTAGAACCGCAAAATTTTACGTTACTACGGTTCTAACAATTCTCGTTGGAATTGTTGCAAGAATTTCGTTGAAGTGTTTTTTTTTGGATGGAGTTTAGCATTTGTTCTTGAATGCTTTGTTGGATTGAACCTTAGCATCTGTTTCAGAAATACTATGAATTAGGAGTAATGTCTTACACGTTAATAAGAAAGGTATCTGATCTCTTTTCTATTCTATTTCCAAATGAGACCAACTTTGTATATCTTTAATTGACATGTTAAAGTCTTGTTATCCTACATCGCCACCTAAGCCAACATGACACTTAGTCATTTATTTGGTTAGCTTCCTTGCTGCCACATTTTGGGGTTGTTAGTCTTATCTCATAATTTAATAATTAACTAGGTAATGTTCTGTTACTCTATAATTAATCAATTACCCGCGTAATTAAGAATTGTCTCAAATTACTTAAAATTTTACTCATTTTTAATATACTTTATACATCATAATATCACGTTCATATGGTACCTTGTATGGTACTAGTCCATAAATATCGAGTATTATAGCTCGGATAGTATTTTATCCCAAATCGACAACCTTCAACGAAACTCATTCTCTTCGATTTTCTTATCCTCTCTCATTCATGAATTTACTCATCACTTGTTTGAAATATCATGATACTTAAAATCTCAAAATAATCTCATTTCCGAGATTATGTCAATTAACTTACGACAAAACATTAACTTACACGAAAAATGCGGGATGTAACATATTACTTCCGAGCTCTCATTAGTTTATTTATGGCGTACTTTCATGTACAAAAATATGGGGTGTAACAATAGATACTAGTGTATACGGTAGAAATCGGGGTTGTCCGATTTTATTATTTGATCGAGACCAGGACGTTGCATCGAAGAGCTGAGGCACTTAGTTCGAGATCGAATTCGCTATCTATCGAAGCCAAGGGAGATAGACTTCGAGTAACATCGGGAATAGCTTAGTAACAGAAAGAGTGAGATATCCGTGACTGATCGAGGATCATGGCGCGAATATCGGAACATTTTAAATCAGAAGAGGTTAATTAGTTGTTTATACGATTCCCTTCTGCAATTAGGAGTATACCATAATTAGGATTCCTCTACTATATAAAGAGAAATTTCAGTCATTTGTAATCATCATTATTCACTGAGAAACGCTATATAATTCTTTCTTCCTTGCTTACTGTTCATCAGAATTACTTTATATTTATTGTCCTTATACTATTATCACCATGAGAGTACTTTAATCCGAGGTCGAGGTTCAGCTCGCGCACTGTTTTGTTTATTTTACAGTTCAATTCTGTCATTTACTGACTTACTTATCAATTGGTATTGGGTGAAATCACATATCCTTAAAACCACAATATAAGTTTAATTGTTATCCAAATTTTAGGGTAAATAGTTTGGCGCCCACCATGGGGCTAAGGATAATAGTGATTATTCAATATTGATTTCGGTAACACACACTTACTTTACGCTTGTTCTTGTCAAATATTTTTGTTTTCAGCATAAAATATGTCAGATTCATAAACAACACCCACACATGGTGACAATAGCCTCGAATTTCACGGGGAAAACGACAACTTAGCTGCTCCAAGGGTCGAGGTACCACCAGTTGATCTCGAGGGAGCACCGATCAGCAATCCAGTCGATTTCAGTTCGCATATCGCTCTAAATGCGAATCTGGGCGCAGATCCCGAAGGGAGTGTACACAGAGAGGTTCGATCTTGCGATCGAGGCACACAGGGCAGAGGAGATGGAGGATTCAGCCTTCAAGCGATATTCGAGATGCTACAGGATCAACAAGCCGCTATTGCACAACTACAGAATCAACATCAAACGCCGAGTGGGGTCGAACCGGAGACTGCCCGCTGGGTCGAGCCAGTACCAGAAAGGTTGAATACTAATAAATCAGGGACTGACCCCGCAATAATGAAGATGCTCGAGGATCTCACCAAACGGATCGAATTGGGAGAAAAGGAAATTGAAGAAAATGATAAGAAAGTGGAAACATACAATTCCCCGGTTGATCAGATACCGAGGGCGCCTCTAATTTTGAAAGGAATGGATTCAAATAAATTCGTACAGAAGCTGTTCCCTCAAAGTGCGGCTCCGAAGCCTATTCCCAAGAAATTTCTTATGCCAGAAATCCCAAAGTACAATGGGACCACCGATCCTAATGAGCATGTCACCTCCTATACGTGCTCCATCAAAGGTAATGATTTGGAAGACGATGATATCGAATATGTTCTATTAAAGAAGTTCAAATAGAATATGTCGAAGGGGGAAATGATTTGGTACCATAATCTACTGCCAAATTCCATTGACTCATTTTCCATGCTCGCGGATTATTTGGTAAAGGCACATGCGGGCGCCATAAAGGTTGCGACAAGGAAATCAGACTTTTTAAAAGTAAAACAGAAGGATTATGAGATGCTTAGAGAGTTTGTGTCTCGTTTATTAATGAAACACATGGAGTTGCCATCAGTCAAACATGATTAGGTTGTTCAAGCCTTCACTCAAGGGTTGAATGAACGAAGTTCGATAGCATCACGTCAACTGATGCAAAACTTGATCGAGTATCCGACGGTGACCTGGGCCGATGTACATAATCGGTACTAATCGAAGATGACTAATTAGGAACTCCTTTCGGCTACGTATATCCGAACAGGTCCGCAACTAAAAATCAGAGAGATATCGACAGGGAACCTCGGTCAAACAAAGACCGATATCAACCATACATCACAGATCACAGGAAAAACGGTCCAGGACGCAAATCCACCCGAAATGATCGAAGAAGTGATCGAGGACAGAGTTCTCGGGGACTTATGAGAAAAAGTGGTTTTTATAAACACGCTGATCCTATAGAGGCACCTCGATTATCGGAGTATAACTTTAATGTCGACGCATCAGGTATTGCATCGGTAATTGGAAGAATCAAAGATACTAGGTGTCCCAGACCCGTACGGACTGATCCTTCCCAAAGAAATACCAATCTGATGTGCAAGTATCACGTCACACATGGCCACAAAACCGAGGATTGTAGGCAATTGAGAGAAGAGGTAGCCGGTCTATTCAACGAGGGTCACCTTCAAAAATTCTTAACTGATCGAGCTAAGAATCATTTTAGAGAAAGGGACGTTAACACGAAAAATGAACAAGAAGATCCACAACATGTGATCCATATGATCTTCGGCGGGGTCGATATTCCACAAGGGCCCGCGTTCAAATGCACTAAAGTATCAATTACTAGGGAAAAATGGACCGGAGATTATGTGCTAGAAGGCACCGTATCATTCAACGACGAGAAAGCAGAAGGAATTTCTCAACCCCACAATGACGCTATGGTAATTTCTATCTTTATGAATAAAGTTCAAGTTAAGCGTGTTTTAGTGATCCAGTAGCTTGACAAATATAATCGTGGAGCAGCTCGGTCTACAAGATCAAATCGTGCCCGCAACTCGGGTCCTGAAAGGTTTCAACATAGAGCGAAACAACTAAAGGAGAAATCATCCATCGGTGAACGTGGCTTGAACTATTCAAGAAACCAAATTCCATGTAATCGAGGGCGACATGAGGTACAACGACCTGCTCGGGAGGTCCTGGATTCACAATATGAGGTCAGTCCCTTTGACTCTGCACCAAATGATGAAATTCCCAACACCGGACAGGGTGAAAACAATATACGGGGAGCAGCATGCTGCAAAGGAAATGTTCATGGTCGATGAGGTAATACCAATATTGGAACTTTCGACGTCAAAGGGATCAGAGATCAAAGGAAAACAGGAGTCCAAATAGCAACCACATCCACCGGCATCGATTGAATCATAGAAGCAAGGAATGGAAGAAGAAGACAAAAATTATTGGATCCCTCAATCCTCTTCCGATGCCACCAAATCAACAGTCTAAGATATGGAACAAGTTATATTGATGAGTATCTTCCTGAATGAAAGGTATACCTAGGCACGAGGTTAACCCCCGAACTCAGGAAGAAACTCATTAAATTTCTCATTGATAATATGGATTGCCTTTCTTGGTCCCACTTATATATGACAAGGATCCCACCGAAGATAACAACACATAGATTGAGCCAAGACCCGAAGTTCAGGCTGGTAAAATAGAAGAGAAGGACCCAGTCCGAGGTAAAACATGCATTCATCAAGGACGAGGTAACAAAACTTCTCAAAATAGGATCCATTCGGGAAGTAAAATATCCTGAATTGTTAGCAAACGTATTGTAGTCCCTAAAAAGGGAACAGACTTAGGATGTGTGTAGATTATAAAGATTTAAATAAGGCATGCCCCAACAACTCTTTTCCTCTACCTAACATCGATCACATGATCGATGCCACGGCCAACCACGAGACCCTTAGTTTTCTCGATGCCTACCCCGGGTACAATAAAATTCAAATGAACCCGAAGGATCAGGAAAAGACCTTATTCATCACTGTATGGAACATATTGCTATAACGTAATGTCTTTTGGGCTAAAAAATGCTGGTTCTACCTACCAACGCCTAGTAAAAAAAATGTTCGAAGAACAAATAGGTAAGTCAATGGAAGTATATATTGATGATATGCTAGTTAAGTGCCTGCACACAGAGGACCATTTGACACATTTGCAGGAAATCTTCAAAATACTGAGAAAGTAAAACATGAAGCTCAACCCTGAGAAATGTTCCTTCGGGTCGATTCGGGCTAGTTCCTCGGCTTTATGGTGTCAAATCGGGGAATCGAGATCAACCCCGATAAAATCAAGGCTATCAAAGACATTACAATCGTGGACAGTGTTAAAGTCGTGCAAAGGTTGACAGGGTAGATATCCGCCTTAGGCCGATTCATCTCAAGATCGGAGTCATAGGTTCTTCTCACTACTCAAAAAGAAGAACAATTTCCCCTGGACCCCGGAGTGCCAGCAAGCGTCAAAATAATTAAAACGATACCTCTCAAGTCCACCATTGCTTCATACTCCAAAGGCATATTAAAAGCTCTACTTATACTTAGCGGTCTCGGAAGTTGCGGTAAGTGGTGTCCTAGTCTGAGAGGAGCAAGGTACGCAATTTCCCATTTATTATGTTAGTCAAACTTTAGGCGAGGCTGAAACCCGGTACCCGCACTTAGAAAAATCGGAACTTGCTCTAATAAGTGCCTCTCATAAATTAAAACTGTATTTTCAATGTCACCCAGTATGTGTGATAACCACTTACCCTCTTCGTAATGTTTTACATAAGCCCGAGCTATCGGGTCGATTGCCCAAATGGGTCATCGAAATCGATGGGTATGATATCGAGTATCTACCTCGAACAACCATCAAGTCTCAAATTTTAGCAGACTTCGTGGACTTCATGTCAAACCTCGTACCCGAAGTCGAAAAAGAGTTTTTGATAAAATCGGGTACATCATCGGGGGTGTGGACCCTTTTTACAGACAAAAATTCGAATTTGAAAAGGTCCGGGCTAGGCATCATTTTGAAGCCGCCCACGGGAAATACAATTAGGCAATCTATCAAAACTTCTAAGTTGACTAACAATGAGTCCAAATACAAGGCCATGATTGCAGGACTCGAACTAACTAAAAGCTTGGGAGCGGAAGTCATCCAGGCCAAATGTGATTCCTTACTGGTGGTAAACTAAGTCAACAGAACCTTTGAGGTTCAAGAGGACCGAATGCAAACGTATTTGGATAAATTGCAGGTAACATTACATCGTTTTAAAGAATGGACTTTGCAACATGTATCTCGAGAGCAAAACAGTGAGGCTGATGCCCTTGCAAATCTGGGATCATCAGTCGAAGATGATGAAATTGGCTCGGGGACTGTCGTACCACTCTCAAATTCAATGATCGAAGAAGGCCATGCAGAAATAAAATCCATAATCCTAACTTGGGATTGGAGTAATAAATATATTGAATATTTGAAAAACGGAAAGCTCCCGCCGGACCCTAAAGAATCAAGGACTCTCCGAACAAAAGTTGCTCGATTCACATTGGCTGAAGATGGAACATTATACAGGAGGACGTTTGATGGACCATTGGCAGTATGCTTGGGAACAGGGGACACCGATTATGTCCTACGAGAAGTTCACGAGGGTACTTGTGGGAATCACTCCGGTGCCGAATCACTAATTCACAAAGCCATCAGAGCGGAATAATATTGGGCCAATATGGAGAAACACATTAAAAAATTCGTTCAAAAATGCGATAAGTGCCAAAGGTATGCATCGATTATCCACAAACCCGGAGAACAACTTCATTCAATCTTATCCCCATGGCCATTCATGAAATAGGGAATGGATATCGTCGGCCCTTTTCCATCGGCCCCAGGTAAAGCTAAATTTATTTTGTTTATGACTGACTATTTCTCTAAATGGATTGAAGCACATGCTTTCGAAAAAGTGAGGGAAAAGGAAGTTATAGACTTCATCTGGGATCACATCATATGACGATTCGAGATATCTGTCGAGATTGTATGCCACAATGGAAAACAGTTCATCTGTAGCAAAATAACAAAGTTTCTCGAAGATCACAAAATAAAAAGGATCTTATCAACACCGTATCATCCTAGTGGAGACGAACATGCCGAATCGACAAGTAAGACCATCATTCAGAATCTGAAGAAAAGATTGAATGGCGACAACGGAAAATGGAGAGAAATTCTACCCGAAGTCCTTTGGGCATATCGCACAACGTTGAAATCCAGTACGGGGGAAACACCATTATCCTTAGTATATGGTGCCGAAGCCCTGATCCCGGTCAAAGTCGGGAAACCCAGCGCCAAGTTTCGACACACAATGGAAGACTCAAATCACGAGGCTATGAATACTAGCCTTGAACTACTAGATGGAAAACGAGAAGTCGCCCTTGATCGAATGGTCGCACAAAAACAATGCATCGAAAGATATTATAATCGAAGGACCAACCTTCGCCACTTTAGAATTAGGGACTTAGTTTTGAGAAAAGTCACCATCAATACTCGAGACCCAAACGAAGGAAATCTTGGCCCAAATTGGGTAGGACCATACCAGATCCTCGACATCGTCGGAAAAGGATCCTATAATCTTGGTACGATGAACAACGAGCAACTACCAAATAATTGGAACATATCACTTCTCAAACGATACTATTGTTGAGGTATGACCTTCTCCCTTTTCATTTACATTATACACTAACTTAATTTCAGGTGTTCGAGTGAAGGCATCAAAGTTCTCTCTAAGCAGGAAGATATTAGATCATAAAGCACGTGTTGCACTCTTTTTCCCTTCGACCGGTTTTTATCCTAAATGGATTTTTTCCGGAAAGGTTTTTAACGAGGCAAACGTTATTCGTGCTAACTTAGAATGTCCAAGATTTCTTTACTATCAACCTTGAATACTGGGGGGCATCACTCTTGGATGTTATGTTTCAAGGAAAATACTTCATGTCGACAGGGTCTCGATAGGAAAGTTTTTTTTAAAGGGCCAAATGGCTGAATGAACCGTGTCCGTGTAGATTACTCAAACCCTAGAGGAAAAACATGTACATATGTATGAATTATTGAAAGAAGTACTTTTCCTTACCAGATGTCTCATGCCTTAATGAAATTTCTACTTTACAAGTTTCATATTTATGATTTCTTGTGAAAATTGGCTCGAGGACCAAGTACATCTACACTTCGAACGATCAACCCGATACTCGAGGACTGTCGTAAAAAAATTGGCATGTTCGAACTGTCAAATTTCAAGATCATAAGATCTCAAAGAGGCAACCCTCGATTTTATAGGCCAAGGCCACCCTACTCGGGGACTAACACTTTGAACTTGTTCAAAGTGTTATTGGGAAAATAAGCCCGAGAGGCATACTCAAAGGCTACGGCCAAATTAATGCGGCTCGGAGACGTCTGAATTCCACAATGAAAGCAGGCCTTCGAATTCTTTTGCAAACCGGTTAAAAAGGCTACCCTCGGCAAAATAATCAAAGGGATTCAATAATATCAGCCTTCGAAAAACCTTAAGAGGTATCGAACTGTTTAGACACAAATTTGTGCTAAGGCATAAAAAACAAAGGGTTTCGATCAATATTAAACCCTAAAAAAACCCAATGGGTAAAAAATTCATGCTAAGGCATAACGAAATTCTTATATGTAAGAATCTCTAAGCCAAAAAGGGGACAAATCCATTCTTCTGAGGTCATATCGACCTGATTCAAAGAGCCTAAGGGCCATTACATTTTTGAGTTCGAGAATTCATTCTCACTCAATTCAAACCTAAGGGTTTTACTACTTTGAGTTCGAGTAATAACTCACTCGACTACAGTTCGAGAATACATTATCATTCAATTCAAACCTAAGAGTTGTATTACTTCGAGTTCGAGCAAGAACTCACTCGACCACAAGGCATAAAGTATATTTGAAATTATCATAAGGAAAAAATTTGAGACAAAATTCAAAAAGAAACATTCTTATATATATCAACAGGGGTGTTTACAAAGGTCCGATCGGGTCCTACACAAAAAGAAAAGAAAACAAAAGTACAAGTGCCCTAACTATGTTCGGTGGTGACTCCTTCCTCGAGGGTAGCTTCCACCTCAGGCCCCCATCATTATCGGACCCGCTCTTGCTGACTTCATCGTCGTCGGAGGAGGAGGCCAATAGCCTTACATCGGCTTCATGCACCTTTGACTGAGCTATCTCCTCAGAAAGGTCGAAACCTCCGGCATGAATCTCCTCGAGGGTCTCTCTCCGAGATTGGCATTTTAGTAGCTCAACAGTTCATTGTGCTCGATCGGTAGCCTCCCTCAGTTGTTCTTGAGCACCCTTGGCATCAACCAGATATATGGCTACCGACTTGTCAACATGTGCCTTTGCTTTTTCAGCCTCAGGTTGGGCCTTATCAAGTTCAGCCTCGAGCTCCTCAATCCTCTTGGCCTGGACCAAGCACTTCTCCCTAGCACTTTGAAGTTGGACTTCAGGCGATGAAAACTAAGCCAAGGTAGTCTCTTTCTCCGCAGAAAGGCGGTCCATGCCTTCCTTTCACTTGTGGCAGTCAACTTTCGCTAGATCGACCTCCTCCCGGAATAGCTCAATCTTCTCGATCTTTTGCTGCAACTATGACATCAAAACATTAGCTTCCACCCAATTTTTTCAAGAGAAGTGTTACCTGCTCGTTCAGCTCGATTTCCTCCTTATGGGCCCTGTCCAAATCAGCTCGAAGGTCCCTGATCTCCTCATCCTTCTGCCCATAGAGGAGATTGAGAGTGTTCCACTCCTCCAAAATCCGCTGGAGATTGGCCTCGCATTAGTTTAAGTCGGCACGAGACTTAGAAAATCCTGCATAAAAAAGGAAGACGTTGGGCCTTTTCAAAGAGGTTGGATGCAATGTTGAGATCGGAGGCATCATCAAACCCGGTAAAGCAATCCCGAAAAGGATCCTCCTCATCGGGGACTCTGCCTATTTCAGGAGTCTTTATGGCTCGATCATCCCTTATGGCCTCTTCGGAGGCATCATCAACCCCGGTAAAGCAATCTCGAAAAGGATCCTCCTAATTCAAGCGAGTCACTCAGGGTGCTCTATTCAGCTCTAGGGGTCTCGGGACTAGCCCGCTCTGATATGATCGTCCTTCAAGGTGAGACAACCTCGACCTCAGCTGATTCGGGGACCTTGCCCAAAATTTCTTCAGCACAAGGCAGGGTCTCGACCACCGTTGTCGGTTTAGAAGACTTGGGAGTCTCGGCAGTTGTCACGACCCCAAATCCTAACAGGTCGTGATGGCGCCTATCATGGAACTAGGCTAGCCAACCGACACATAACTACACATTTGATCTATTATAACATTTCGAAAATTAATAATAATCAGCAAACATAGTATAAAATAATTTCTTTAAGTCTTTAAGTCGTAATAATAATCTAACAGTCTAAACAAATCCCCCCAAGACTGGAGTCAACCGATCACGAGCATCTAAGAAATAAAATAACTCTACTAATTTCATAATAATGTCTATGAATCAAATACTAAGTACTAAATGAAGAAGGGGAGTGAAGAAGCTACGGACGCCGGACAGCTACCTCGAAATCCCAAACGCTGATGACAACGAGCTCGGATGACTACTGCTCCGAACCAGTACCTGGATCTGTACACAGGGGTACAGGGAGTAATGATGAGTACGCCAAATCAGTAGTAATGAAAATAAATCACAGTCTAAAGTATATGAACACACATCACAAAAACACCAATCCACAAATCAGTAAAACATCAAGTCTCAATACAATAAACATAAGTTTGAAAACCAGTTTCCATAAAATCCTTTTTAAAATAAGTATATTTTCAACATATCTCAGTAAAACTCTCAGTCATATCAGTTTGAAAAATGAAGTGAATCATAGTCAAAACTCAGTAAAATATCATCATAAAACTGCCCCTTGGGCCATAATCATCACTCGTAACAATTCCCTTAGCACCTCACCATCACTCAGTATCAGCCCCGCAGGCAACCTCACTGTCATTCATGCCTCCCAATCACTCATCACTCGGCAGTCGCACTCAGTAGGTACCTGCGCTCACTGGGGGTGTGTACAGACTTCGGAGGGGCTCCTACAACCCAAGCTCTATAAACAAGCCAAATCATAGCATCAATCACTCTCAGGCACTCGACTTCTCTCATATCATAACATCCTCACAATATTGGCTCTCGGCCTCACTCAGTCAAACACTCTCAGCATGCCATTCGGGCCATAAATAAAATGGGGTTCTCGACCTAAAATAGTATCTCATTTCAAGAAATAGTAATATTATCAAATAAGAGTGTCAACAATTTCACAAGAAAGACTAAGTGTAAAATCATAGTTTCAAAATGAGTAATATCAGTAAAATAGCCCTCAAGGGGTTAAAACAGATCGGCACTAGGCCCTAAACATGGCTTACAACCCAAATATAACAAAATATAGTAATACTAATAACCATATGCTTTAAAAGCGGTTTCGCAACTCAATAGTTTCCTAAAAAGATACATTTTTCCAAATTTCCAATCCGTGCACACATTCGTCATCCAGTGTGTGTGTCACTTCAAATCCGAGAAAGGATGTAAAGTCCGGGGTTTCATACCATCAGGACAGGATTTAAAGACATTACTTACCTCAAACTAGCCTGAAAATCTACTCTGCAACCCGCTTGCCTCTCGAATCAACTTCCGAGTGCTCCAAATCTATAAAGATCAGATCTTTCTCATCAAATTATGCTAAGGGAATGAATTCCAATTGAAAAATACCAATTTTATTACAAAACCCGACCCCCAGTATCGCGTCTCGGAACGCGACAAATTTTATACCAAAATGTTCTTCATCATCTCATGAGTCCGTACATATAAAGAACTCTAAAATCGGAGTTTGTTTGACCCCTCAAATCATCCCCTAAAGGTCTCATAATCTCAAGCACTAATTCCATCTTTTTCTACTGATTTTCATAAATTAAACGATGATAATTCGATATCACATATAATCGAGTTTTAGGGTTTAAAATACTTACCTCAATGAAGAACAATAATTTCCTCTCTTAAAATTCGCCTCAAAATCTTCTTCCCGTTCAAAAACGGTGGAAAAGTTGGTTATGGCCGCGGAGGGTTTTAATTTATACTTCCCAGGTCCGGACACTGTGCGATCGCGAATCAAGAGTGCGTTCGTGAAGCACTGCCAAGTCCTACCCTATGCGATCGCGTAGCTATACCCGCGCTCACACAGAACAATTAGCCAACCCCTCCCCACGCGCTAAGACCTTATGCGATCGCGCCCAGCCAAATGCGACCGCACTGGCTTCCTCACTCCTCTCTCTGCGATCGCGACCTTGTACCTGCGGTCGCATAGAGTAATTTTCTGGGCCTCACCAACTAACCTGTGCGATCGCATACCTCACCCCACGATCGCATAGAAGAATTTCACACCTGCAACACACCTGCAAAACAACTATTTTTCTAAGTCCAAAAGTGCCCGTTAACCCCCAAAATCAATCTCGAGCCCCTCGGGACCCCAACCAAATTTACCAATACATCATAAATGATCATTCAAACTTAGTTTCACTCTTGGAACACCAAAAATAACATCAAAACACCAAAATCATGTCGGATTCAAGCCTAAGAACTTTAAAATTTCTAAAATCCACCAACGATGCCGAAACTATCCAAAACACATCTGATTGATCTGAAATTTTGCAGACATATCCAAAATGACATTAAGAATTTGTTCCAACTTCTGGAATTCCATTCCGACCCCGATAGCCTATTTTCCACTGCCGACCGGAAGTCACCAAAAACTAACTTTCGCCAATTCAAGCCTAATTCTACACCGGACATCACAAAATTATTCCGAACACACCCATAAGTCCTAAATCACCTAACAAAGCTATCTGAGCCATAAAATCAACATTTAGAGGTCGTTTACCAATAAGACAACTCTCAGTTGACTTCTCCCACTTTAAAGCTATTCTTAAATACTAAGTGATTAAATTCTCACTACAACCATTCCGATTCCGAGCCTACCAACACTAACACATCATAAATAGTATAACCAACCTATGACAAGGAAATAGCAGTAATTATAATGCAAGTTATACGTAACGACCGATCTAGTCGTTACATTCTCCCCCTCTTAAACAAACGTTCATCCTCGAACGGGTCTAGAAACATACCTGTAGCCTCAAACAAGTGAGGATATCTGATCTGCATCTCCCGCTCGGTCTCCCAAGTAGCCTCCTCCACTGTCTGACCTCTCCACTGTACCTTCACTGAAGCTATATTCTTGGACCTCAACTTTCTGACCTGACGATCCAAAATTGCTATTGGCTCTACCTCATATGACATATCACCTTCGAGCTGGACTGTGCTGAAGTCTAACACATGAGACGGGTCACCAACATATTTCCTGAGCATCGACACATGAAATACCGGATGAACACTCGATAGGCTGGGCGGCAAGGCAAGTCTATAAGCCACCTCTCCAACCTTCTGAAGTACCTCAAAAGGACCGATAAACCGTGGACTCAGCTTTCCCCTCTTTCCGAACCTCATAACACCCTTCATGGGTGATACCTTCAGAAGTACCTTATCACCTTCCATAAAAGACACATCATGGACCTTCCGCTCCGCATAACTCTTTTGCCTAGACTGCGCCGTGCGAAGTCGCTCCTGAATCAACTTCACCTTCTCTAACGCATCCTGAATCAAATTTGTGCCCAATAGCCTAGCCTCACCGGGCTCGAACCAACCAACCGTAGATCTACACCTCCTACCATATAAAGCCTCGTATGGGGCCATCTGAATACTGTACTGGCAGCTATTATTATATGCAAACTTCGCTAGTGGAAGAAACTGATCCTATGAGCCACCAAAATCAATCACACATGCCCGTAACTTGTCCTCTAAAATCTGAATAGTCCTCTCCGACTGCCCGTCGATCTGAGGATGAAATGTTGTGCTCAACTCTACCTGAGTACCCATAACTCTCTGCACAACCCTCCAAAACTAAGATATGAACTGAGTACCTCTGTCAGAAATGATAGAAACCGGAACCCCATGCAATCGGACAATCTCCCTGATGTACATACCAGCTAACTGATCTGAAGTATAAGTAGTACCAACAGGAATGAAGTGCGCGGACTTGGTCAATCTATCCACAATGACCCAAACAGCATCAAAACCCTTCAAAGTCCGTGGAAGCCCAACTATGAAGTCCATAGTGATCCGCTCCCACTTCCACTCCGGAATATCTAACCTCTAAAGTAATCCTCATGGTCTCTGGTGCTCATACTTGACCTTCTGGCAGTTGAGACACCGTGCTACATATTCAAAAATATCTCTCTTCATTCGCCTCCACGAATACTGTTGTCTCAGATCCTGATACATCTTCGCGGCACCCGAATGGATGGAATACCGTGAGCTGTGGGCCTCTGATAATATCAACTCTCGAAGCCCATCCACATTGGGCACGCAAATACGACCCTGTATCCTCATAACACCGTCATCACCAATAGTCACATCCCTGGCATCACCTCGGCGGACCCTGTCCTAAAGTACTAACAAATGCGGATCATCATACTACCGAGCTCTAATCTGATCATAAAGAGAAGACCGGGAAGCCATGCTAGCTAATACCCACAGAGGGTCTGAAAAATCCAATCTCACCAACTGACCCGCTAAAGCCTGAACATCAAGTGCTAAAGGTCGTTCTGCTGATGAAAGGTAAGCTAGACTCCCCAAACTCTCGGCCCTGCGACTCAAAGCATCGGCCACTACATTGGCCTTCCACGGATGGTACAAAATAGTGAGGTCATAATCCTTGAGAAGCTCTAACCATATCCTCTGACGCAAATTCAAGTACTTCTGCCTCAGCAGATACTGCAAACAACGATGATCAGTGAAAATCTCACACTACACTCCATAAAAATAATTCCGCCAAATCTTCAAGGCATGAACACTGGCAGCTAACTCAAGATCGTGCACTGGATAATTCTTCTCGTGCACCTTCAACTGTTTAGACGTGTAGGCAATCACCCTACCGTCCTGCATCAATACCGCTCCCAAACCAATTCTAGAAGCATCACAATAGGGTGTGTAAGGACCCGAACCAGTAGGAAAAACTAGTACCGAGGTTGTGGTCAATGCTGACTTGAGCTTATGAAAGCTCTCCTCACACTCATCAGACCATCTGAATGGAGCACCCTTCTGGGTCAATCTGGTCAAAGGCAAAGCAATAGAAGAGAATCCCTCCACAAAGCGACGGTAATATCCCGCCAAACCAAGGAAACTCCCAATATTTGTAGCTGAGGACGATCTGGGCCAACTCTGCACTGCCTCTATCTTCTTCAGATCAACCTAAATACCCTCACTAAACACCACGTGCCCCAAGAAAACTACTGAACCAAGCCAAAACTCACACTTGGAGAATTTTGCATAAAGTTTTTCCTCCCTCAACCTCTGTAACACAACTCTAAAATGCTGAGCATGCTCTTCCTGGCTACGAGAATAAACCAGGATGTCATCAATGAACACAATCACGAAAGAATCAAGGTAAGGTTGAAACACGCTATACATCAATTGCATGAACGCAGCTGGGGCATTAGTCAGCCCAAATAACATAATCAGGAACTCATAATGACCATATTTGGTCCTGAAAGCAGTCTTCAGAATGTCAGAATCCTGAATCTTCAATTGATGATACCCGGATCTCAAGTCAATCTTGGAGAACACTCTAGCTCCCTGAAGCTGGTCAAACAAGTCATCAATACGGGGCAACGGATACCCGTTCTTCATCGTAACATTATTCAGCTATCTATAATAAATACACATGCGCATGGAGAAATCTTTCTTTTTGACAAACAACACTGGTGCACCCCAACAGTGACACACTAGGCCGAATGAACCCCTTATCTAGGAGTTCCTGAAGATGCTCTTTCAATTCTTTCAGCTCTGTTGGTGCCATGCAGTAAGGTGAAATAGAGATAGGTTGGGTGTCTGGCACCAGGTCAATACCAAAATCAATATCCCTATCAGGTGGCACGCTTGGAAGGTCTGCAGGAAATACTTCCGGAAAATCACGGACCACAGGAACAAAATCAACAGAAGGAGTCTCACTACTAACATCCCTCACAAAAGTAAGATAAGACTCACACACTTTCTCAACCATACACTGAGCCTTCAAATAAGAAATCACCCTGCTAAGCACATGCTCTATAGACCCTCTCCACTGAACTCTCGAAACTTCGGGCATAGCTAGGGTCACGGTCTTAGCGTGACAATCAAGAATAGCATGACATGGGGATAACCAATCCATGCCTAGAATCACATCAAAATCGACCATACTGAGTAACAGTAGGTCCACTCGAGTCTCCAAACCCCCAATAGATATCACAGACGACCAATACACACGGTCCACAACAAATGTATCGCCCACCGAAGTCGACACATGAACAGAGGTAACTAAAGACTCACAGGGCATATACAGATTACAGGAAAAATATGAAGAAACATAGGAATATGTAGAATCAGGGTCAAATAAAGCCAAAGTATCTCGACAACAGATGGAGGCAATAGCTGCGATCATTGCATCGGAGTCCATAGCATCCGGTCTGGCGGGAAGTGAATAAATACGTGGTTGGCCTCCACCTGCTCGACCTCCCCCTCTAGGGCGGCCTCTAGCTGGCTGACCACCACCCTTAGCTGCCTGGGTAGGTGGTGAAGTGATTGGGGCTCAAGTCGAGGGTTGAACCCTCTGCTAAGATGAACTACCAGGATGATGAGGACACCGCCTCTACCCATGTCCGAACTCTCCATACTCAAAACAACCACCTAGAGCTGGAGATGGAGACTGATGAGAACCTTTGCCACCATGATAACCATCGGATGAACCATGCATAGAAAAACCCTGATATGATGATGCTCTGGAGGAACTCTGAGCTGGAAGGGCACTAAAAGATGAGTGTCCCTGATAAGAACTGTGAGGTCCCTGCCCCGAAAATGCACCACTGTAAGCTGGGCGAGCTGGCTGTGGAGGTCTAAATGGATGACCTCTCTGTGCTGAAATTGTCCTCTAGAAGGGGCACCACTGAAGCTACCTGATCCCCGAGGCCTCTTGACCTCCCTCTCCTCACGCTCCTGCCTACGAACCGACTCAATGTCCTGAGCAATGTCAACTACCTGCTCAAATGTAGCTCTAGACACCCTCTCACTGGTCATCAAAATCCGAAGCTGATACGTGAGACCATCTACAAATCTCCTGATAGTCTCCATATCAGTAGGGACTAACTCAGAAGCATGTCTAGCCAACTCGAAAAACCTCATCTCGTACTGAGTAACTGACAACTCTCCCTGGCGCAGCTGATCAAACTGCCTGTGCTGCTCCTCTCTGTGGGACTGAGGTACACACTTCTCAAAAAGGATCGTGGAGAACTGCTGCCAGGTGAGTGGTGCTGAACCAACCGGCCTACACCTCTCAAATACCTCCCACCAAGTGAAAGCAGCACCAGCAGATTAAAATGTAGCAAACGAGACCCCATTGGTCTCCAAAATACCTGCAGTATGTAGTATCCTCTGGCATTTATGTAGAAAACCTTGGGCATCCTCACCCTCTGTGGCGCTGAAAGTCGGAGGCTGAAGTCTACTAAACCTCTCCAGCTCTCAGAAATGGAGAAGGAATCAAAAATCTAGTGAACCCCTTAAACTCCGTAGATAATTCGAGACAATTCAAAAAGAATAAGATAAGCTAAGACACAATCCACAAAAAACTCCAATTGACCGAAATACCTAAGTATAATAGAACGACCGACCCAAATGAGCATGTAACCTCTTATACATGTGACATCAAAGGGGATGACTTGGAGAACGACGAGATCGAATGTTCTGCCAAAAAAATTTGGTGGAGACCCTGTCAAAGGGAGTATTATATGGTATCACAACTTACCTCCTAATTCTATTGACTCATTTGCTATGCTTGTAGACTCTTTCGTGAAAGCATACGATGGTGCCATCAAGGTCGATACTAGGAAATCGAACCTTTTCAAAGTCAAACAGAAGGATAACGAGATGCTCAGAATCGTGCCTACAATTCGAGTTCTAAACGGATTCAACATGGCATGTGAAACCACTAAGGGCGAGATAATGTTACCAGCAAACACTGTCGGGACCATCCAGGAAACTATGTTTTATGTGATCGAAGGAGACATGAGGTACAACGCTTTATTCAGAAGGTCATGTGTTGATACCCAATTTTTACCAAAATATTTTTAAAATTGCATATATACCTTCAAAATCATGCATTAATAGCAATTGGTGTTCTCCGTAATTTTTTTGCATTTTTATTAATTTGTCCAGCATTTTATCTCCAATAAATAATTATAAAATTACATCACAAATGATTTCAAGATCATTCCTTGATTTAATTTATTGTTTATGGTCCTAATAAGATAAAATTATTTCATAATTATCCAAATTGGAATCTTTTGGCTATAATTGCAATGACTTTGCTATTATATCCCAAACATATAATTTTGTACTATTTTCTTACTAGAAATTAATCCTTTGTATTTTAAAATACCAAATAATTTTTTAACTATTTTCTATGCATGAAATTCATTTTTTTTATAATTACTAGCTATTTTATAAATTATTTTAACTAATTTGAATTGGGTATTTAACAAATATCCCCATTTCATTTCAATTATAACCTATTTAAACCAGCCCCAAACCCCTAATTAAATCAGCCTAATACCCCAAGCCCAACTCCTAATCTACCCGACCCAGCTCTGGTTAGATCTTGGTCATTGATCAATTTTGATCAACGGCCTGGATTTAACCTTACCTTAGTTAAACTAACATATACCCCAAAACCCCTCTCATTCTCTCATCCTCACCCGTCGTCACACTCCTCTCATTATCTCAAACTCCCTCTGCCTAATCATGGCTTTCACTCACCGGCTGCTTGCCCGCCGGTATTGATGGTGGTTCTCACCACCACCCCTAGCCTCAATGGCTCCTCCATGACCGGATTCATGCCATCTCTGAGGTCCTCAAGGGACCAGTGGCCGTTCACTTACCCCTTAGGCCTGTGCTCACCATTCTCAGGTCACCATGGCTCGATCGAGTAAGATCTTTCTATTTTCAGGCTAAACCTATGGGTTTCTAAGCTGGTCTCTCTATTTCTGGGTTATTTTTCAACAAAAACTTAATCTATTCTTATGTACCTCTTAGATCTGTAACATATCTGAGGTTTTTTTGAGCTATTTTCGTTTGTTTTATGAAAAAACTTTCGATTTCTCAAAGCGTCGCTTTATTTTCCCATTAGGGTTTCAGGAACTCTTCTTCAAAACACGTTTCGGGTCTCTTTTTAAGGTTGTTCTCTGATTCTCATATGTTTAAACGACTTTTTGTTAAGTTGCTTTTTAATCTTAATTTGTTATGTTAAAATCCTAGTTTTAACACTATGTTATAATTCCTGAGTTTATCCTTGCTTTTCGATTCTCATGAGTATGCCTCGATTGATTAAAGTGTTTTCTGATTTTTACCCTAATAATATTTTATTAGGTTTTCCGATTTGGTTTTGTTTTCTTACACTCTGTTTATATGTTTATTCATGGAAGTCTATAATGTTTCCCTTAATATTAGTACTATTGTCAATTATGAGAATCCCTAATTTCCTGTGTTAATATCCTTTCTGATTTCCGACCTTTAAATTATTTTCTTGCCTTATTATGTGGTTGACTATACTGTTAATTGATTCTTATGTTATTTCCTTAATTAGAATCTTATGTACCTAGCCCTAATTGTTTACTCTGTACCTACTGTGTTTGAATTATTTCCTTATTTGTTATGCTCCAGCTATACATGATTTCTTTCCTTACTTGTTACATGTTCTTTACCGTTTGAACTGATTCCCTTAATTAAGGGAAGACTTGGACTGATTTTACTCTAATTGATTCCGAGTTCTATAATTACTAAACAGTTTGACTCTTACCTTATTTACCTAGCTTTCAAACTACTATATATATTTCTCTCTTCTACTCTCATTACACAGTCTTCTACACACACGAACTCAAATTAGTTCATAACTCTCTCATACACTCAAAAACTATTCTACTTACTTTTGTTACTTGCTATTGTTACTGAATTAGCCGGCTGCAAGCCAAGGCTAACTATTGCACTTTCCTGTTCTTCACTTTGTGTCTATTCTCCTTACCGGTATGTTCTGATTTTAAATTCAAGTTCCAAAATCAATGTGTTTCTTCTACTGCTTTAGTTTATCATTTTACTAATCTGTGTTTGTCTAATGTTTGCTTCTCAACATGTGTTTAACTTGTTTTACTTAGTATACTAGTTATGTTCTAACCCCTTTTTAGGATCAGCCTATTTATGAACATGTTTACTTCATGTGTAATCTTTCTCCATGTGACTCCACCCTATCTTTGAATGCTTGTCTATGAGTTACCTAGTTCTGGTATGCACCTATTGTGCAATTTTTACCTTAAGTTGTTCTAATTATATGCTCAATTCTGTTTGATACCACCATGTCTTCTATTATTTGTTCTGAAATTCATACTCCTATACTATGTTAGCTATACCCAATCCCAAGGGTCCCTAAGCACTTCTGATTCTATGCAACCATGTCCCCAATTAGCAATTCCGGAACCCATGACATATTGTCTGCTATTCCTTGAGACTTCTATGCTTATGCTTGTTATGTGCTCACCTTGGGTGTTGTATTTGTCCCCAACCCCCTTACCCCTGTGTGAAGGACTGTTGTTTGAGTGTTGCTGAACCTGTTATGTTCTGTAGTTGATCTACTGTTTGTTTAATTACCCTCCTCTTGTTCAAACTATTTTAGTACTAAACCACTTCATACTTTTATAAACTTCAACTAAGTCTTTTCAATATTGTTTGATACCAAAGCATTTTCAAAACCATGTCAAGCACTCTCACTCTACTCTTAGGTCCTTTAGTTCTGCCCCTCCAGTGTGTGACTGCTTTGGGATTCTTGTGAGATCCCTCTGAACTCTGATGCACTAGAGCTGGCACTTCCACACTGCACTTACTCAATTCTTGTTATGAAATCTGGGTGTGAGCACCGCCCGAGATCCTTGAGGTCCTTAGGGAACTCTGACGCACCCAGACATGGGAAAGGTTATGACTTTGGCATATGAGGCTATGGACAATTTGGTACATTTGGGATTACTTCAGGCTCCCTATAGTTCAACTTCTTCTTTTCCTTTATATATTTATGTAATTTATTCAACTGGTTTGTAATAATTATTTGTAAACATATATTGGGGTTGGCTAGTGAATGGGAAGGGTAGCTATGTAACTCTATCATTGGATAGAAAGCATGTCTTAGATTTTTCACTATTTCTATCTGCATTAGAATCCATGCTTAGGACCAACATATTCATTCAGATCATGCCAAACATGCATTAGATATCATGTCTTCAAGGATTTCATGTTTACTGATTTAACGTACAGCATGTCCTTACTTTATGCTTATGCCTACCACTTAGAAATCCTGCTCCTAGAATAATAAAATCCATATAAAACTGTTACTCTTGTGCATTCACAGAATCATGTTTCGATCATTCTGTAATCCTCTTTGTGCATTTTAGAAATCATGCCTTTAGGAATTCTGTGTATCCTGAAATTATGTCTTAACCATCCTGCATTTATATGTGCATATTAGATATCCTGCTCTAGGATTTTGTTTCCATCTGCTTAACCACGCCTAGTTTAACTACTGACTCAGGAAAAAGGATAAAAACAGTGTTACATCTAATTGTCTTGCTCTTAATAAAACTAGTAACAATCTTTGCATTCTCGTATCACCTAGAACATCATGCTTTTAGGTAATACAACTTTTGAACTGTCTAAAGGTTAATAGGCTTAAAACTCAGTAGGCAAACTGATTAGGCCCCTGCTCCTGAATTTATAAAAATAAAGCTGCATATTTCTGTGCATTGACATTCACTTAGATATCCTGTCTTGGGATCCTGTCTAATAGAACTGCCTCTTGTTTGTGTTTGAGACGTGTTGATTATGTGCATTACTTGTGGAAGTAAATCTGGGCCTCATAACTGGTTTCCTGCATTTATCTGATTGGCCCTATTTTTTCTTGCTTGTCGCTTAGAATTTTATCCTTTTAAAACCTTAGGGGTCTGTCTAGAACTACATATACTTAGAGGTCCTAAATTCCTCCAGGACCATTAAGAAGGGACGGGTAACAACATGCATAGAGATCGCTAAATAAACTCGCTTAACAACTGCTAAGGGGTGGGGTAAAGGGTAGATATGAATATGATGACCGGTGCGCTAATGCCACGTGTAGCCCCTCACTGACGAGTGATTACTGGGCATTGCATTGATGTGATCATATAGGATTAACAACTTAGGACTCCCCTATTCCCTACATATGTATGCTTAGACTGTGAATCTTTTCACAACCATTACCTGTTGCCATGTGTATACTTGACTGCTTATTTGCTACTTGCTAAAATTCACAAAGTTTGTTTGGCCGGGAACCACAGTTGTGGACCTTGAGCGGTGCCTAACACCTTCCCCTTGGAGTAATTTCAAGCCCTTACCCAATCTCTGGTTATTCAACTAGTGTTATTATAACCCTTAATAGGTGCCCTAACGCACCTTAATTCGTTAGGTGGAGACTCTTCAAGTTCTTCACATCCCTTTTCTCAAAAGGAAATGAGTTGTACCAATAACGTCAAAAACCCTGACATTTTCGAAAGGAGAGGAAAAAGGGGGCGCGACAGCATGGCGACTCTGCTGGAGATTTCTAGGCTTTTACCATTTCAAACGGCTTTGTGAATTTGTCTTTATTTTGCTAAAACCTGCACCCCTTTCCCTTTCCCTTTATGTGCAATTAATTGTTTACTTTCTCAAGTATTTATTATTTTAAATGAAACTGACATGTTTCTTTTTGTTTTCCTTTGTAAGTGCTTTTCAATCATAACTGATGTATTTACCTCTTTCATAACGTGCAAATACATGACGACATGCTTTTATTTCTTGTTTTTTATTTTTGCATAATCATGCTCAACATCATATTCCACTCGTGCCTATACAAATAATATAGTAACACTTGATGTGTGGTTGCACTCTTCCTATTTTATATCACCCCCTAAATTCGGAAAGGCTTATTTGCGGTAAAACTAGTCGATCAGCGGTGCAGTCGACGAATCCGTGCCTTTCCACCTCAAGTTGTCCGCTTGAGGGTACCAGTCTATAACCCCATAGAACCCCTACTCTGATTATAAATGTACATGCATCATGGTCAAACCTAGTCGGGTTAATATGTTGTCCGCATGAAAACCTTTTAAGACAACCTTATCCAAAAGTCTACCGGGGTTCTTGTAATCCCAACGGGCGCGATCACGATCTATGCATTAATTTGGAGAAATAAATGCCAATATGCTAATCACTAATGTATAAGTAGTTGAATCCGGAGGGGTAAAGGGTCTAACCTTGTCTATTTTGCAGAAAATGAGGCACGAAGTCCCCAGGTTCTGAATGGTCCAAAGAATACCACCATTGTTGCTGGATTGGTAGGAAGAACTTTCGCCAAGTGACAAAGACCATGTGAAGAGGGTCCTCGGAAACTTACCCTCTTTACTGGATATCCAACCGAACAATATATTGTTTGAAGCAGCCACTATGTTCTGGGACAGAGAAAGGTCTGTGTTCCGTTTTGGAAACATAAAAATGACCCCCCTTTTGGAGGAGATAGGGGGTTTCACGGGATTACTTGGGACAGTCCAGGTTTGTTAGTGCCGGAAAACCGTGCCGCTAGGGGATTCTTGAAAATGATGGATTTGAAAAGGAACAATGATTTAGAGTGCCTGGCAGAGTCCTACATACCTTTTGGCTATCTCTATGAACGATACAGCCATAGCAAATCCTATCGTATCTTCCACGATGAATTCTCTATTACTTCCTTGGGTCATATTCACCGCAGGGTTTTTGTGTTCGTCGTTTGCTTCCTGGGTATGATAGTATTTCCGATCAAAGGAGACAGGATTCACACTAGACTGGCTATGGTAGAAAAAACCCTAATGGAGGGGATCGAGGGGCAAACATATACCATTATCCCTATGATCATAGAAGACATATACCGAGCCTTGGACCGCTTCCAGAAGGGGTTCAAACACTTTGAGGGTTGTAATCTGCTATTACAGGTTTGGTTATTGGAGCATCTCCAAAGGGGTTAATATCGTCAAGAGTTTCCACAAAGGGCGTGGAATGATCATATAGCCTTCCATCACCCTAAGAGAATGACCTACATCCCAGACAAGTTTACTCAACTGGAAAATGCTACAGAATAGGCGCAGTTTTTTGAAAATACACTAGACTGGCTATGGTAGACAAAACCTTAATGGAGGGGATCGAGGGGCAAACATATACCATTATCCCTATGATCATAGCAGACATATACCGAGCCTTGGACCGCTGCCAGAAGGGGTTCAAACACTTTGAGGGTTGTAATCTGCTATTACAGGTTTGGTTATTGGAGCATCTCCAAAGGGGTCAATATCGTCAAGAGTTTCCACGAAGGGCGTGGAATGATCATATAGCCTTCCATCACCCTAAGAGAATGACCTACATCCCAGACAAGTTTACTCAACTGGAAAATGCTACAGAATAGGCGCAGTTTTTTGAAAATACACTAGACTGGCTATGGTAGACAAAACCTTAATGGAGGGGATCGAGGGGCAAACATATACCATTATCCCTATGATCATAGCAGACATATACCGAGCCTTGGACCGCTGCCAGAAGGGGTTCAAACACTTTGAGGGTTGTAATCTGCTATTACAGGTTTGGTTATTGGAGCATCTCCAAAGGGGTCAATATCGTCAAGAGTTTCCACAAAGGGCGTGGAATGATCATATAGCCTTCCATCACCCTAAGAGAATGACCTACATCCCAGATAGGTTTGCTCAACCGAAAAATGCTACAGAATGAGCATAGTTTTTTGACAATACACTAGACTGGCTATGGTAGACAAAACCTTAATGAAGGGGATCGAGGGGAAAACATATACCATTATCCCTATGATCATAGCAGACATATACCGAGCCTTGGACCGCTGCCAGAAGGGGTTCAAACACTTTGAGGGTTGTAATCTGCTATTACAGGTTTGGTTATTGGAGCATCTCCAAAGGGGTCAATATCGTCAAGAGTTTCCACAAAGGGCGTGGAATGATCATATAGCCTTCCATCACCCTAAGAGAATGACCTACATCCCAGATAGGTTTGCTCAACCGAAAAATGCTACAGAATGAGCATAGTTTTTTGACAATACACTAGACTGGCTATGGTAGACAAAACCTTAATGAAGGGGATCGAGGGGAAAACATATACCATTATCCCTATGATCATAGCAGACATATACCGAGCCTTTGACCGCTTCCAAAAGGGGTTCAAACACTTTGATGGTTGTAATCTGCTACTACAGGTTTGGTTATTGGAGCATCTCCAAAGGGATCAATATCGTCAAGAGTTTCCACGAAGGGCGTGGAATGATCATATAGCCTTCCATCACCCTAAGAGAATTACCTACATCCCAGACAGGTTTGCTCAACCATAAAATGCTACAGAATGGGCGCAGGTTCAATGGATGTTCGAATGGTTCCCTACCAGTGATTTCATCATCAGATCGAGGGATGCTCTGCACCTGGTGTTAATCGGTTTAAGGGGCATATACCCTTATGTTCCCATCAGGGTTATGATACAGGCATGCAAGAAGCAAGTCATACCGCGAATTTCTAAAATGAGTCATTATAGGGCAGATTTTTAGGACGACGACATCTCGTACAAATGTGAAGCTCAGCATATGTGGCATCTAAAGGTTATTATAGAAAAGTACACCATCGACCAGACAGGTACCACGCGGGCATGTATGCTTTTACCTATCATGGTTGGAAGACAGTAGAGCGGGGATAGTTGAGCCGGGAATCGGTGGTGGAAAGAGGGTCATAGACGAAGTTGCTGAGGCCTAAGTGAAATACAATAAACTGCGCAAAAGGGTTTGTGCGTCCGAGGCCGAGCATCTGGAGCAACACAAGACTGATATGGAACTGATCAATGAGTTAAGGAAAGGTCTATCAAATCCAATGAGAGGTTGGAATATTTGGAGCAGGATCTGATGGAACTAGAGGCGAAGACAAGGAAAAGAGTCGCCGACTGCCAGAATGCTGAGGGAAGCGAAGGAGGGCATCTATCAAGAGTATACATGTTGTTGGGCATGCACGACCTGGGGAACCTGATCGACAGAGACAAGAAGATCAAGCCTGGGGAAGGTCCTTCTGGGACCAAGTATATTAGATTTACCTGCTTTTTCAAATGTAATAAGGCCAAGTTCCATTAGTGACTTATCATATTCAGTGTCGTTTTAGATTTATCTACTTTTACATTAATGAAATGAGGACAAGATTTTATATCCCTGCAATGTGTGTTTAAATACTGCAATATTTTCTCATGATCCTCACTGACTTGGCTACCTTTTGTTTTTGCTTTTGTTTTCCTTCTTTTATTCCCCTACCCAAAGTTTGGTTCGTGCATTCTGGCATCATAATTATATCACACATGATCCAGGGGCCCTCCACCTCCTCCTCCTCTTAGTCCACTTAAAGGCAAAGGCAAAATGGAAGATTTGAGAAATATCAAAAAGGAAAACACAATGACAGCTGAACGAACAGAAGATCCTGACAATTAAGGTACTCAGGTTCAGAATGATGCTATGTCACAACTCGAGCAAAGGTTGTTGAAACTCCTAGGGGATCTTGAACATGTGCGAAACTTGGAAAATTTGTCCTTCTCACTTAGTGTTCCAGATGTCAATCATCCGAAAACCCAAAAACCCAAAACCCCATACCTCCTCAGAATACCCCAAACAAACAGAACCCTCCCACAACTAACCACCATCTCCACCAAAAAATCAAACTATTCCACCATAATGAAACACTTGCCACACTCCGAGAAACACCCAATTGATCATCTCCGAACCACAAAGCTCCACAAATGACCACCTCTATGCTCAGGCTCCAGGCCATCATAACAACCTCATATACGTGGATACTCTAACTCACTCCACCCAACCTATTTCTTACATGCCTAAATCCAGTTAGAAGGATATGATCATTAAGAACTTGGCTGAAGAACTCAAGAGACTGACTAGCCGAGTCCAGGGCATCGAAGGAAGTAAAGAATTGAGGGATTGAACTATGAAGATCTCTGAATACAGCCTGATGTTGAACTACCAGAGGGTTACAAACCTCCTAAGTTTTAGACGTTAGATGGTACAGGTGATCCCAGGGTCCATCTGAGAACCTATTGTGATAAATTGGTTGGAGTAGGAAGAGATGAGAAGATTCACATGAAATTGTTCATGAGAAGCCTCACCGGAGATGCTTTGTCTTGGTACATCAGCCAATACCCTAAGAAGAGGTCCAATTGGGTAGGCATGGCCTCAGATTTCAGGGATCGGTTCAGGTTCAACACGTAGAATGCTCCAGACGTCTTTTATATCCAGAACCTCAAGAAGAAGCCCACCGAAACTTTTTGCGAGTATGACATTCACTGTAGATCTGAAGCAGCCAAGGTCAGGCCTGACTTAGATGAAGAACAAATGAACAAATTCTTTGTCCGGGCACAGGACCCGCAATATTATGAGAGGCTGATGGTAGTTGAAAACCACAAATTCTCTGACATCATTAAGCTAGGTGAGAGAATTGAAGAAGGGATTAAGAGCGGAATGGTTACTAATTTTGAAGCACTATAAGCCACCAACAAAGCATTGTAGTCTAGTGGTATATCCAAGAAGAAAGATACAGGGACGTTAATGGTTGCACAGGGACCCAAATCCCTGTTGGTATATCGAACTTCCCCACTCACATACCAAGCACCCCTACCTACATATCAGCCAACACCTCCACTTGCTTATCTATCGTCACCCTCACCTTCTTATCAACCCACGTCTCCTAGATATTCCCAACCAGCCACTATTTATCATACATACAACTCTCAACCCTCTCACTTCCAGTCACCCCCTGCTCGCCAAAATTTTCCAAGACCTCGAACCATATTTGACCGCAGGCCGCCCACGCAATATACTGCCATTGCTGAACCTATTGATCAGATGTACAAAAGATTAAAAGATGCTGGTTATGTTACTCATTTCCCTATTGTAACCCCTGAAAATCCATCCCAATGGGTCAACCCAAATAAAACATGTGCATACCATTCCGGCGTGAAGGGGCATATAGTTGATGAATGTTATTCACTTGAGGATAAAATCCAGTCTCCGATTGATAATAATGTCATCCAAGCAAAGGAAGCTACTCACAATATCCACAACAATCTGCTCTCGGACCATAAGGGTGGAGGCATCAACATGATAGAGATAGAGGAAAAATTGGGACCTAGAGGGGTCGATTGGATTAATCAAAGAAGGTGATGACCCAAAGAAGCCACCGGTCACACTTAATCCCATCATAGTCCAGATTCAGCCGTCAGGAGATGTTGAGGTAGCTGCATCAGTCCCATTCAAGTTTGAAGTGGAACCACCCACGGATGCACCTGTGTCGTTTGAGGTTGAGGTAATCCCACCTGCCATGGCACCAGTCCCATTTGAAGTGAAGATAGCCGCACCAATTACAGAGACAGTGTCAACCCCGCTGCTTTTCAACACCAATGTCATACCTTGGGACTACGTGGTTGAAGCAAGAAGGAAAGGTAAGGTTAAGATGGAAGAAGCGGGTGCTGCATAGGGGATGACCAGGACCGGCAGGGTCTATACACCTGAACACTTGGTAGAGTCTAGCAAACATGCTTCCAACAGGCCACCCGTCATTGAAACAGGTCCAGATGATCTTTGGAAAAAGTTGCAAGCCAAAGAATATTCAGTCATACATCAGTTGGTCAAGACTCCAGCCCAAATGTCCATCCTGTCATTGCTACAGAAATCCGAAGCGCACAGGAATGCTTTGATGAGAGTGTTGAACGATACATATGTTCCTAATAACATCAACAGTGGAGAAATGGCCAACATGGTAGGACAGGTGCTAGAAAGTCACAAGATCACTTTCCACGGGGACGAGCTGCCACCTGAAGGGCAACATGGTAGGACAGGTGCTAGAAAGTCACAAGATCACTTTCCACGGGGACGAGCTGCCACCTGAAGGGCAACATGGTAGGACAGGTGCTAGAAAGTCACAAGATCACTTTCCACGGGGACGAGCTGCCACCTGAAGGGCAACATGGTAGGACAGGTGCTAGAAAGTCACAAGATCACTTTCCACGGGGACGAGCTGCCACCTGAAGGGCTAAGTCACAACAAGGCATTGAACATTACTGTGCAATGTGAAAATTATTTCATTACCAGGGTTATAATCGACGGAGGATCCAGCCTCAATATTTGCCCATGGACAACCCTTAAAATATTGGGCAAAAGATTGTACGAGATAAGAGAAGGGTCCATGAATGTGAAGGCTTTCGACGGTTCTCAGAGGACTACCATTGGAGAAATCAGTCTTTGTCTACAGATGGGACCTACATGGTTCGAGGTTTAATTTCAGGTGATATATGTATCCGCATCATATAACCTGTTATTGAGACGGACATGGATATATGTCGCAGGGGCTGTGGCATCAACATTGCATCAGGCAGTGAAATTTGAATAGAACCGCCAGGAAGTAATCATCCACGAAGATGGAAACAACCCTATCTATAGTCGCCAGACCATCCCGGTGGTTGAAGGTAGAAAAAGGCTGGGTGGAGAAACCTATCATCACATCTAGCGGTTCAACGCAGTAGACAAGGATAAGTGGTGGGATAGTAAGATCGAAAGCATATTGAACTGGATCGGCTACAAGCCTGGCAAAGGACTCGGTAAGAATCTTTAGGGGATTTCTAAATCGTTACAGCTGAAGCACCATGGAACCACTTTTGGGATGGGAAACAAATACACTTGGCAGGAGTAAGAAGACTGGTATCCACCATGGTGTGGTCCCTACTATCCATTGGACAGTCTATACCACATTTGGAGCACACTTTCCAGCAAGCTGATATCATATAGGGGTCAGAATAAGAAGGAACTCTAGAAGCTTTGAAGAATCTATTCCTGGAAGATGAAGGCGTGGATTGTTGTGTTATTGTTGAGGAGGAGGAAGTGGAAGGCCCTACCATCCAAGCTGTGAGCAAAGGATCATTCCTCAAGAATTGGACCGTCAGACCATCCAGGGCTAGACGAGTCCCGGGGTAGCAAGGCTGAACAGCGTTATTTACTTCACTTTTGTTGAATGATTTCCTTTTTCGCATTTTTTTGTTTTCCAATAAAATCCAGATGTTCCAGATGCTTGTTTAAATTATCAAAATTGCTTTTACGTTTCAACGAATCAGTATTTAGTTATTATTGTTTTTCTCTCATTACTTTTATTTATACAACATTACTAGTTCCTGTCTTGATGAATCAATGACTGTGACATGTAATGAGACAACGCAACAAAAGGATAGCGATTCAGAAGAAGAGGATGTCATACCCGATTAAATTGTCAGAGAAGTTGAGGATTTCGAGAACAGACCTAAGTCCAACCTGGACGAAACTGAGGTAGTCAACCTGGGAGATTCACAGACTGTCAAAGAAACTTGCATCAGCATCCATTTGTCGCCATCAGAGAAATAGGAATACACCCAATTCTTGAAAGAGTATGAAGACATATTTGCATGGTCGTACGACGACATGATTGGTCTAAGTACATCCATTGTGGCCCATAAGTTGCCGACCAATCCAATGTTCCCGCCGGTAAAATAGAAGCTCAGAAAGTTCAAGCCTAATATGAGTCTGAAAATCAAAGAAGAAGTTACCAAGAAAATCAACGCCAAGGTCCTTAGGGTAGTTGAATATCCTACATGGTTAACCAACATCGTGCCAGTGCCCAAGAAAGATGGAAAAGTTAGGGTCTGTGTCGACTACCTGGATCTCAACCGGTCCAGTCCAAAGGATGATTTCCCCCTTCCAAACATACTATTCCTGATTGAAAATTGTGCAAAACATGAACTTCAGTCGTTCGTGGATTGTTTCTCCAGATACCATCAGATTTGGATGGACGAATAAGATGCTGAGAAAACGGCTTTCATCACACCGTGGGGAGTCTACTGTTATAAGATAATTCCATTCGGCTTAAAGAATGTTGTGGCCACTTATATGAGGGCTATGACCACTATCTTCTATGACATGATACATAAAGAGATCGAGGTATATGTAGACGACATCATTATCAAGTCCAAGAAATCCACCGACCATATAACAGGTCTGAGAAGGTTCTTCAACAGGTTGCGGAAATACAACCTGAATATAAACCCCGCGAAGTGCATTCGGGGTTCCTGCCGGAAAATTACTTGGGTTCATTGTCAGCCACCGAGGAATAGAACAGGATCCGTCAAAAGTCAAAGCCATCCAAGAATTACCACTGCCAAAGAACAAGAAAGATGTGATGAGTTTCCTGGGGCGCCTTAACTACATCAGCCGGTTCATAGCCCGGTCTACGGTCATATGTGAACCAATCTTCAATATGTTAAAGAAGGATGTTGCAACTAAATGGACCGAGGATTGTCAAAAAGATTTTGACATAATCAAGGAATACTTGTCAACGCCACCAGTTTTGGTCCCGCCAGAGCTAGGTAAACCCTTGCTACTCTACCTTGCAGTATTAGATGGAGCTTTCAGCTGCATTCTGGGGTAGCACGACGAGACAGGAAGAAAGGAATAGGCTATCTATTATCTGAGTAAGATGTTCACTCCATATGAGGCACGGTATTCTTTACTGGAGTGTACCTGTTGTGCTCTAACCTGGGTAGTCCAGAAGTTGAGGCACTACTTCGGTGCCTACACGACATATTTCATATCAAGGATGGATCCCTTTGAGTACATATTTCAAAATCCCATGCCCACTGTAAAGCTGGCCAAGTGGTAAATCCTGCTAAGTGAATTCGACATCGTGTATGTGACTTAGAAAGCGGTCAAGGGACAAGCATTGGCAGATCATCTTGCTGATAACCCTATGGGAGGAGAATACGAACCTCCAAAAACATATTTTCCCGATGAAGAAGTATTACTCATAGGAGAAGACATTGTTGAATCCTATGACGGATAGAGAATGTTCTTCGATGGAGCAGCCAATTTCAAAGGGGTCGGTATTGGAGCAGTCTTGGTGTCGGAAACTGGCCAACATTATCTGGTATCTACTAAACTTAGATTCCCCTGCACCAACAATATGGCAGAGTATGAATCCTGCATCCTAGGGCTCAACATGGCCATTGACATGAATATTCAGGAGCTGCTAGTAATTGGTGATCCAGACCCGCTAATACACCAAGTACAAGGAGAATGGGCTACAAAGAAATCCAAAATACTGTCGTATTTGCACCACGTGCAGGAATTGAGAAAGAGGTTCACAAAGACAGAGTTTCGGCACGTCCCCAGAATTCAGAACGAGTTTGCCGATGCACTGGCCACTCTATCATCCATGATACAACATCCAGATAAGAACTTCATTGATCCTATTCCAGTAAAGATCCATAGCCAGCCAGAATATTGTGCCCATGTTGAAGAAGAAGCGGACGAAAAACCATGGTTCCATGATATCAAGGGTATTTGTCAAAGGGAAAGTACCCAGAGCTTGCAAATCATACTCAGAAACGCACGTTTCAGAGATTGTCCAACAGTTTCTTTCACAGCGGAGGAACCTTGTACAGGAGAACTCCCGATTTGGGATTATTGAGATGTGTCGATGCAAAGGAAGCCTCCAGAATACTTGAAGAGATACATGTCGGGACTTGCGGCCCGCATATGAATGGTTTTGTCTTGGCCAAGAAGATACTCAGAGCCGGTTACTTCTAGAAGACCATGGAAACGGACTGCATCAAGTATGTCCGGAAGTGCTACCGATGTCAGGTACATGTAGATATGATAAAGGTACCCCCAAATGAGCTCAATGCAACAAGCTCGCCTTGTCCATTCATCGCCTGGGGAATGGACGTCATAGGATCGATCGAGCCTACAGCGTCAAATGGACACAGGTTCATCTTAGTAGCTATTTATTACTTCTCAAAATGGGTCGAAGCAGCATCTTACAAAGCAGTGACTAAGAAAGTCATGGCAGACTTCGTCCGTAACCATATTGTTTCTCGGTTTGGAGTTCCAGAATCAATCATCACCGATAACAGCTCCAATCTAAATAGTGATCTGATGAAAGCCATGTGCGAGACTTTCAAAATCAAGCACAAGAATTCCACAGCCTATAGACCTCAGCTGAATGGAACTGTAGAAGCTGCCAACAAGAACATCAAGAAGATATTGAGAAAGATGATAGAAAAACACAGACAGTGGCACGAAAAGCTATCATTTGCCTTACTGGGATACCGCACCACAGTCCGCACATCAACTGGGGAAACTCCTTACTTACTAGTTTATGGTAAAAAAGTTGTTATTCCTACTGAAGTGGAAATTCTTTTCTTAAGAATCATACAATAAGCTGAGCTCAGCGACGCGGAATGGATAAGAAGTCGTTATGAGAAGCTAGCCCTCATAGACGGGAAAAGATGAATGCAATATGTCACAGACAGCTTTATCAGAGCAGAATGACTAGAGCATTCAACAAATGAGTCAAGCCAAGACAGTTCACACCGGGGCAGCTGGTGTTAAAGAAGATCTTTCCACATCAAGATGAGGCCAAAGGGAAATTCTCTCCCAACTGTCAAGGTCTTTATATGGTTCATCGAGTATTGACAGGAGGAGCTCTCATACTTGCAGAAATGGACGAAGAAGTCTGGCCAAAACCAATCAATTATGATGCAGACAAGCGCTACTATGTGTAACTCTTTATGCTTTCCCAAATGATGTAACTGAATTGCACCCGACCTGATTCCCGTTTAAGAGGGGATGCGTAGGAGGCCCTATGGGTTCGTTCACAATTCAATAAAAATCTCATTTCTTCCCCCCCCCACCCACCCACAACTGGAAACTGGGGCAGAATTTTGAGGAGGATCCTCAAAACTCTGAAGCAAGTTCAGGTGACCGCAGCATGCGCAACAGTCAGAAACGTCAACCCATCTAACTGGGGAAGAATTTGCAATGAGAGGTTGCAATGTCTTGAACCGTGTCACGGTCGTCGGTTCATCTAAATTCTTAAATTATGTTTCATACTATATCTTTGCAAAATCATGCATGCTTGCTTTCGAAATAGATCTGTTTAGAAAATGCTACCCCGATAACATGAAGAGGATCATCGGCCAAGCAAAACGAGTCAAGCACAGCCCAGCAAGGATACAAATCAACCTGCCCCATCTATAGAACTCATGATTTTTCTTTGGATGCAGGAACAAAAAATAAACGTGCTTCGAAGTCACAAATTTCAACACAGTTGCAAATGCCAAAATTTGCTATCAGCGCAAAGAACGTACGTGTTCAAAGTCACAATTCTTGAAACCATCGCACTTGCCGACATTTTCTATCAGCACCAAAGGATAACATGCCCCATAGTCACAATTCTCACAACAATCACAATATCGAAATCTGCCACCAGCTAAGAAACTCTGCTACCCTTTGCTATTTATTCTTCTGCATATGGCTAAGCTCTGCCTTCATCTTGCATGGGACTAAGCTCTGTCCCGCATTTTGCATGATGTTAAGCTCTACCTCCACCATGCATAAGGCTAATACCTGCCTTCCCTTGCATGAGGCTAAGCTCTTCCTCCATCCGCATAAGGCTAATCTCTGCCTTCCATCTGCATAAGGCTAATCTCTGCCTTCCCTTGCGTAAGGATAATCACTACCTTCCCCTGCATGAGGCTAAGCTCTACCTCCGTCTGCATAAGTCTAATCGCTGCCTTTTCCTGCATGAGACTAAGCCCTGTCTCCATCTTGAATGAGGCTAAGCTCTGCCTCCATCCTGCATAAGGTTAATCGTTGCCTTCCTATTTGCATGAGGTTAAGCTCTACCTCTATTCTGCATGAGGTTAAGCTCTACCTCCACCCTGCATAAGGCTAATCTATGCCTTCATTTGCATGAGACTAAGCTCTGCCTCCAATTTACTTTTTCACCAAGACTAAACGCTGTCTCTCAAGCATTATTTACTTCGCTCCTCTTTCGGTCCAAGCTCTGCCCTCCATTTCGCAAGACTAAGCCTCGTCTTTCAACATCATATTATTGCATCTCATGGGCTAAAATATCGCCAAATTGTCCAAAGGCGTCATAGTCTAACGGCATCATCCTCATAGCCGGAAGAAACCATGTCATGGCTTGAGGATCTCTCTTAATTCGCATATCATTATTAAAAGGCGTCATAGTTCGAAGGCACCATCTTCATGGCCCGAGAACATCATTTCATGGCCTGCGAATCTCTCATCAAACAATTCATGGCCCAGGACATCATGGTCTAACGACGTCATCCCTAACCGCCCGAAGACGGTTTTCATAGTCCAACGGGAACCTGCATCATATCTAAATTTATGCACAATATATGCTAGTAGTATTCTTATTTGTAGGTGACCCGGCGAGCAATGGCTATCCCAGCAGAACCAATCCCGCTCCAGTTCCTCAACTGTATCAAACCTAACCTCTCCCGTAAACCGTTTATTCGCCCATCCCTAGATATTGCGTCTGTTCTTGTAATGATTTCACCAGTATGTTTCACCGGTGAGTCCGGAACTACATACGACATGATTCTTGTAAAACCAGGGATATGTAGGCAGCTCAGAAGCCAGAGTACAGCCTAAATCTCCCAAATCGTTTCGCTCGGTCCAAATTGGCCATTATATCTTTACCCAACAACTCTTTCATCCTTTCCGGATAAAGAGGGACAGCTGTTGATACTCAATTTTTCCCAAAATATTTTTAAAATTGCATATATACCTTCAGAATCATGCATTAATAGCAATTGGTATTTTTTCATAATTTTTCTGCATTCTTATTAATTTGTCCAACATTTTATTTCCAATAAATAATTATAAATTGCATCACAAATAATTTCAAGAGCATTTCTTGATTTAATTTATTTTTTATGGTCCTAATAAGATAAAATTATTTCATAATTACCCAAATTGACATCTTTTGGCTATAATTTAAATGACTTTGCAATTATAGCCCAAACATATAATTTCGTACTATTTTTTTTATCAGAAATTAGTCCTTTGTATTTTAAAATACCAAACAATTTTTTAAATATTTTCTATGCATGAAATTGATTTTTTTATAATTTCTAGCTATTTTATAAATTATTTTAACTCATTCGAATTGGGTATTTAACAAATAGTCCTATTTCATTTTTATTATAACCTATTTAAACCATCCCCAAACCCCTAATTAAATCAGTCCAATACCCCAAGCCCAATTCTTAGTCTACCCGACCCAGCTTTGGTTAGATCTTGGTTGTTGATCAATTCTTATCAACGGCCCGGATTTAACCTTACCTTAATTAACCTAACCTATACCCCCAAACCCCTTTCATTCTCTCATCCTCACCCACCGTCACACTTCTCTCATTCTCTCAAACTCCTTTTGCCTAACCATGGCTTCCACTCACCGGCTACTTGCTTGCCGGTATTGATGGTGGTTCTCACCACCACCCCTAGCCTCAATGGCTCTTCAATGACCGGATTCATGCCATCTCTGAGGTCCTCAAGGGACCAGTGGTTGTTCACTTACCCCTTGGGCCTGTGATCACCATTCTCAGGCCACCATGGCTTGATCGACTAAGATCATTCCATTTTCTGGCTAAACCTATGGGTTTCTAAGCTGGTCTCTCTATTTCTAGGTTATTTTCTAGAAAACCCTAATCTATTCTCCTGTACCTCTTAGATCTGTAACACATATGCAGTTTTTCTGAGCTATTTTCGTTTGTTTTTATGAAAAACCTTTCGATTTCTCAAAGCGTCGCTTTATTTTCCCATTAGGGTTTCTGGAACTCTTCTTCAAAACACGTTTTTGGTCTCTTTTTAAGGTTGTTCTCTGATTCTCATATGTTTAAACAAATTTTTGTTAAGTTGCTTTTTAATCTTAATTTGTTATGTTAAAACCCTAGTTTTAACACTATGTTATAATTCCTGAGTTCATCCTTGCTTTTCGATTCTGCTATGTGTGTGTTCAATTCTCATGAGTATGCCTCGGTTGATTAAAGTGTTTTATGATTTTTACCCTAATAATATTTTATTAGGGTTTCCGATTTGGTTCTGTTTGCTTACACTATGTTTATCTGTTTATTCATGGAAGTCTATAATGTTTCCCTTAATATTAGTACTATTGTCGATTATGAGAATCCCTAATTTCCTGTGTTAATATCCTTTCTGATTTCCGACCTTTAAATTATTTTCTTGCCTTATTATGTGGTTGACTATACTGTTAATTTATTCTTATGTTTTTTCCTTAATTAGAATCTTATGTACCTAGCCCTAATTGCTTACTCCGTACCTACTGTGTTTGAATTATTTCCTTATTTGTTGTGCTCCAGCTATACATGATTTCTTTCCTTACTTGTTACATGTTCTTTACCGTTTGAACTGATTCCCTTAACTAAGGGAAGACTTGGACTGATTTTACTCTAAATGATTCTGAGTTCTATAATTACTGAACAGTTTGACTCTTACCTTATTTACCTAACTTTCAAACTACTATATATATATTGCTCTCTTCTACTCTCATTACACAGTCTTCTACACACACGAACTCAAATTAGTTCACTACTCTCTCATACACTCAAAAACTATTCTGCTTACTTTTGTTACTTGCTAATGTTACTGAATTAGCCGGCTGCAAGCCAAGGCTAATGATGTGTGGCTAGAATTCATGGTTTAACGCATTATGTGCCTTACATTTTATGTGCGTTAATGGTAAAATACACCTCGTTTGAGCATAATGGAGTCTATTTCATGTGTAGGTGAATTGGAGATGGAAGCCGAGCTAAATGGATGCATAAACGTCAGAAATACGCTCAAGAGTCAAAAAGGAGTGAACCTGGCTATAGCCAGGCTTTTGGGCAGTAAATCCTGGCCTAGCCAGGTGTTTGGCAAGCGCTTGGACCCTAACGCCAGGGGTGGCCAGGCGTTAGCCAGGCGTTTGGCCTGTAACGCCTGGTCCTCAGTCCAGTCCAGTCCGAGTTTTAAAGGCTTTAAGTGTTTCCCGGTTTGACTAGAAGTATCCTACACGTTTAGGGTTTGTCCCAAAACATATAAATATACCCAAGAACACAACTTTGAAGGACTGATGCCATTTGAGACAAGAGAAGACTGTGGAACACTACTCAGAAAATCAAAACATTGATTTTTACATCCTTTATTCCTTACTCTTTAATTTAATTATGCAAGTTATTTTGGATTTGATTATTATAAGCATGAGTAGCTAATTTCTTTAATCTAGGGTTTTGGTGGAACCCGTTGGGGGATGAACTTATTGTGATATTAATATAGTTTGGTTGGTTGTTAATCTCTATTTGTTCAACTACGTTCTTGTTGTAGTTAATTGAAAGGATCCTCAATTAGTTGTTCCTATTTATTATGTATCTACTTGAGAGAGAG
>ML334811.1:0-123839 GCA_005239505.1 Nicotiana paniculata
AGGAAAATATTACACATTCCTAATTAAACTCTAATTCTTTCCTTATCACTAATTCTTTCCTTACCAGAGTGCCATTTTTTATGAACAATGTATTCGAGGTGCCTTAACTAGATTAAAAGGCAATTGCTTTTACGTACATGGCTAATCCCCCGTTTAAACAATGTATTCACAGCGCAGCTTCTTAGGAGTTCTGTTTTGTTGTCGAAGAGAGAGGGCCTAGTTGAGGCAAGTCCAATTTGACCAATTGAATAAGTTCTATACCGTGTAAAAGATATTTTATATAATTGAGTCACTTATTAGGTAATCATTGGTAAATATATTGATATATATTAACTGATAATCTGATAAAACATGACAACTAATAACCCGCTATCACAGGTTAAAAGTCATTGATAATGTAAAAAATCTCTACATTGTCAGGATATACTACTTAAATCCTTGAAGATTTAGGGCATGATGTAAATTAGTGAAGACTCCCACACTTAAAAAAAAAAAAACATGATTATTTACCAAATACACATAAAAAACATAACAATGCATGCTGAAAATGCCATACTTCTAGCTGTTTCCTTCTATCTAGAAGAGACAAAGAAAGGCTAACATCTTAATCAAAATAATTACAAAGTCTCTCTTTTTGTCTGAAGTGATACTAATCAAGAGAATATATATATATCTTGCTAAGTACATCAAAGGAGAGCACATATCTGAAATTTCTCTGGCTTTTGAAATAGTACGAGGATCACTCAAAGCACTTTCCAAAACTAACAGTCTTTGTATGTATCAAAATATACTGCCTCTGCTTCCAGCAGAAAAGTGTAAGAAGTTCTGAGAATAGAAACTCCATTCAATTTTTTAAACATTCTCCGTATATCACAAAGTAAGCCATATTGTATAACCTTTAATACACAATCTATGTTACAAAGGCCAAGCTCAAAAGACTACGTATTTTTCTAAGACCTTATTGTTTCCAATATTATTGAGAGTAACCAGTCACCTGGCGCCTGTTCAGAGGGACCCGGACTAGCATTCTGTAATAACTATCTATCTTATTTTTCCATGCACGGGAAAATGAATAGCGCACTGGCTCATGGTTGCAAGAAAGGAACTGGATTGGCTTTTGTAATTATCTTTGAAAATAGAAATAGACAAGTCAGCTGGGTGCATATCAGTGCCCTTTGCTGTAAAACTTTGCTCATACTAACTTGTACCATTTCGACAAGCATCTCCTTTGTTTTTCCTAATTGATCCTCTCCATCTATCTGAGATATAATATTGGAAACAATGTTCTCCAATGTGTCAGGTTGAAGTTCAGAATTAGGATAAGGATTGTCTCTGAGCAACCATAAAAGTGTATGCGCTTTAGTTTGAGACTCAGTTGTTCCTTGAACAGTCATCTCCAGAAGTCCAGGAATTACACCTTCTTTCAGAATTGGTTCTCTGTATTTATAGCGGTCGCTCTGGCACATTGTTGGGAGAGTTCCTACAGATGTTCTCTGTACATTTCTCTGCAGTTTTTGAAATGTATGGCCTCTGTTTGAAGGATCAAGTTTAGGTTGCCTTGATAAGTTGACAGATTGTGAAGAGCCATCACTGCGTCAACTTAGCTTGTGAGCTTCCTTGTCTTAGGACTTCCACAAGTAGAGGAATGACACAAGAAGCATTAATAATGGGGTTTGTCACAGAAGAAGCGGATTTTTTTCCTTTAAGTCATCACCCAGGGAAAGGTTCCTGAGGTGTTGGGGGATTCAGCTTGACCCCTACCATGTATATAGAAGGTAAAGATGACAAAATAAGGTGGGGCATAGACCTGACCTTCCATATACACAAGAGTGTTGCAAAGACGGTCTTCAAAAAGCCCATGGAAGATACAGAAATTTACAATACATTTCCATGAGAAAAACTAAATGAATCAGCTTACTAAAAAGTTACCTTTGTCATATCTACTTCTTATACTAGGCAATTGCCATTTATCTAGTAGGAAAGGACCTCTAGCTTCTTTAGGTAGATTCTGAAAATTGTACACGTAGGAACTGTTGCCAGAGATTGCAGCTCTTTCGGCTAACGCGTCAGCCACCTGATTGGCTTCTCTATAGCAGTGAGAGACCACAACTTCTGCTTGGTTGATACTTCTTTTGGCATCTCTGATGATCTGCTTCATCTTTACATTTTTGGTACATCCTTCTGTAATCAACGAAGCGGATTAATGTAAGCAATGAAGCCGTTGCATGGTCTTGTAGAGTCGAATTTTGTTGATTAACACGATTCAAGGATACTTCATTTAGGAGTGTTGATTAGCATAATTTCATTAGATTTGATTATATTTAGGAGACCTGATTTGATTTGATTTCATAGCGGGATTGATTGTATAGATTTTTTTTATTTTTTTTAATTAGCATTAGGAGCTTTGTATAAATTTTCTTGCTCATGGGATGTACAAATACACAGAAATACAAGAAGCCTTTTATTCTTCTCAAATTCTACATGTTATCAGAGTCATTGCTGTCTTTTTTAGGTGAATTATCTCCCTCGCAACACTAGGGTTGCTCTTTTATCAAAAAGGTCGAGTTTCCTCTCTCTTGTTGACTGTCCCCAACACAAGCCCCTTCTGATTTCCTTCTGATTGGGTTGAAATATGGAGGCATTCAAAGAGAAGGTTTCTGGAGAAATCTTGTCTTAAGATGAAATTCAGCTTCTCCATCGCCTCCTAGCCAAACTTGACTCTGCTAATGTTGCTAATAACCTTAATTCTTGGATTATCGATCTTGTTGCAAATAGACACATGACATGCTCTTCTAAAGGCATTCAAAACTATTCTACGTGTCCCAAAGGAGATAATGTTAAAATAACTAGTGGTTCTTTAACACCTATCTCTGGAACAGATTCTGTCATTTGTACTCCTAATATTAAACTATCATCCGTGCTCCATAACCCTGAGTTCCCTATCAATATTTTATTTGTTACTTCCTTCACCAAAGCTCTAAACTATAAAATCGACTTTCCCGATCATTGTATTTTTCAGGATCTTCAAACAGGGAAAATGATTGGCAGTGGTTGATTGCGTGATGACTTGTATTTATTAGATGGGATTCAAAACTCAGGTCAAGCCCTTTTTGGGGAAATTAAGGATGTCAACCAAGAAATAATACAACTTCATATACGGTTAGGACACCCATCATTCTTTGTATTAAAGAAGTTATATCCCGATTTGTTTTTAAGGACTTGGTTTGAATCTTTGTTCTGTGGTGCGTGTGAATATTCCAAGCATACTAGAAACTCTTATTCTGTGAGTGATAATAGAAGCACAACTCCGTTTATGACTATTAATTCTGATGTATAGGATCCTACCCAAACTGTTTCTTTGTCTGATAGTCGATGGTTTATTACTTTCATTGATTGTTGCACTAGGATGACTTGGGTATATTTGTTAAAATCCAAAAGTAAAATTTTCTCTTGCTTTCGTCCAATTCATAAGATGATTTGTACTCAATTTGATGCCAAAATAAAAATCTTGAGAACTGACAATGGCAGCGAATACACTGATAAAAGATTTGCTGCTTATTTGGAGTCCAATGGGATAGTCCATCAGACTAGTGGTCCTTACATTAATGCACAAAATGGGGTCGCTGAAAGAAAAAATAGGCATATGTTAGAAGTAGCAAGATCTCTTATGTTCACCATGCATCTACCAAAACCTTATTGAGGGAATGCCATTCTAGCGGCTGCCATCTTATCAATAGAATGCCACTTAAACCCCTCAATTTTCAAAGTCCTTTGGAAACTTTAAAGGGTAAGAATGAATATATTGTTCCTCCAAAGGTGTTTGGGTGTGTTTTCTTTGTCCACACTAGAAATTCTGAGAAACTTAATCTTATAGCTATAAAGTGTGTTTTCATTAGGTATTCTCCAACATAGAAATGTTACAAATGTTATCATCCTCCCTCTAGGAGATCTTTTATTAGCATGGATGTTACCTTCGAGAATATAAGCCCTATTTCAGCATTGCCTCATCACCTCTTCAGGGGAAGAGTAGTAAGGAGGAAGAGGTGATTCTACCTAGTTCCATTACTGGACCTCATGATAATATTGTCACAGGGGAAAGTGAAATTGGATAAAGAATTCAGGGGGAGACTATTGGGCATTTGGATATGCCTGATTTGAAAACTTACTCAAGGAAAAATATAGCAGAAGAAGGCATCATGCAATCTATCGAAGCTGAACCTTCTTCTATTGGTGAGTTATCTATATTTCTTAATGAGTTAGATAAACCTATTTCTCTCAGAAAAGAAGATATTGCACCACCAAACACTCTTTATCTATTTTTGTCTTCTATAATTCTTTGTCCCCCTCCTATAGAGCCTTTTCCTTGTCTATTTCGTCTGTTTCTATACCCCATAATTGGAGGGAAGCTTTTGCATATCCTAAACGGAAGCAAGATATGATTGATAAAATGAAGGCCTTGTAAAAAATAAAGAGACATTGGAACTTGTCACTTCACCACTAGACAAGAAGTTGGTTGGTTACAAATGGGCTCAATTGAAAGATTCAAAGCAAGATTGGTGGCTAGGCATTCACTCAGGCTTATGGAGTGGATTATCAAGAGACATCCTCCCTTGTGGCTAAGATGAACATTGTTAGAATTTTTTTATCTTGTGTAGCTAATCTTGATTGGGACTTGTAACAATTTGATGTGAAGAATGCATTTCTTCATGGAGACTTTGAAGAAAATGTGTATATGAAGATTCCTCCTGAATTTGATACTGCACAGACTCAAGGAAAGGTATGCAGATTGAAGAAAGCCTTATACGAACTTAAGCAATCCCTAGATCTTGGTTTGATAGATTCAGCAAAGCAATAATCTTCTTCGGTTACCAACAAAGCAATGTTGATCACACCCTCTTCATAAGACATCGGATAAACTCACTCTTCTCATAGTTTACGTTGATGACATAGTAATGACAGGAGATGACAAAGAGGGGATGTCTCGATTGAAGAAGTTGTTGGCACATGAATTTGAGATCAAAGATCTAGGAAAATTGTAGTACTTCTTGGGAATTAAGGTTTCTAGATCCAAAAGAGGAATCTGTATTTCTCAAAGGAAGTATATTCTGGATCTTTTGAAAGAAACCGGTATAACAGGTTGCAGACCCATAGAATCGCTCATTGAAAGCAATCATAAGTTACAAAGCGAAGTTGGAGAATCAGTTGATAAGGAGAGATTTCAGATGCTAGTTGGAAGACTTATTTATCTCTCCCACACTAGACCAGACATAGCCTATTCAGTTAGCCTGGTGAGTCAGTTCTAGCATGATCCCCGGGATCCTCATATGCAAGATGTCTTTCGCATTTTGCGGTATCTGAAGTCTGCTCTAGGGAAAGGTCTACTTTTCTCCAAACATGATCACCTCCAAATAGAAGGCTTTACAAACGCGGATTGAGCTAGAACTCTAGATGACAAAAGATCAACATCAGGTTACTGTACGATCGTAGGAGAAAACTTGGTTACTTGGAGAAGCAAGAAGCAAAATGTAGTTGCTAGATTAAGTGCGGAGGCAGAATATAGAGCTATGGCCTAGGGTGTTTGCAAACTGCTTTGGCTACAAAAGCAACTACAGGAATTTAGACCGTATGAATAAGGAAAACTTTCCTTGTATTGTGACAATAAAGATGCCATCAGTATAGCTCATAATCCAGTCCAGCATGACCGAAAAAAGCATGTGGAAATTAATCGACGCTTCATCAAAGAAAAAGTTACAATTGGTGTTTTGAGTTTGTTTCATGTGCCATCGGAAAAACAACTAGCTGCTGTGTTTACCAAAGTCTCAACAAGAGAACTTTCCATACTTTGAGTTGTAAGTTGGCATGTGCGACATCTTTGCACCAACTTGAGAGGGAGTGTTGATTAGCATGATTCAAGGAGACTTGATTTAGGAGTGTTGATTAGCATGATCAGGAGATATGATTATATTTAGGAGATCTGATTTTGTTCTGATTTGATTGCGGGATTGATTGTATAAATTTATTTTATTTCCTTAATTAGCATTAAGAGCTTTATATAAATTTTCTTACTCCTGGGATATAAAAATACAAGAAGCATTTTCTTCTTCTCAAAATCTACAAATTCTATTGAAGAAAGTCTATGAGGGGTCCCGAGTACGGGTGTCAAACGGGTCGGGTTGACCCGTTTTCGGACCGGTCCAGACCGGTTGAAACCGAAACCGGACCGACCCGGTATGAAGGGGGCCGGGTGGGCTGGGTAGGAGGGGTTGGTCCGTTTATAATTTATCTACCGGTTACCCGGACCGGTCCAACCTGGTCAAAGTGAACAGTGCACTTAGCTGGCCCGACCCGGTTTTAACGGCTACATTTTATTTTTGGTTTTTTTTTTGTTTTTAAATATTATTAGACGTATTATGCATTTATGCTTAATGTTTTAGTTTGATATTTTAATATTATTATTAGACGTATAAATGCAAGTTTGAACTTTAATTTGAAGTATTAAATGTAAACTTTAATTTGCAAGTTCGAAGTTTTGAACTTACAAAATTATAAGTAAATTCTTAATGATATATTCAAATATAAGAATTTTAAAGTCTTTGCATCCTTTATTCAAACACTATTTTTATAAGTTTGTTTTTTTGTTTATATTTTTACGATAGTTATAACAAATAAAAAAAAAAATTTAAAAAAGTAATTTACTGTTAACCCGGCCCGGCCCGACCCAGTTTATCCGTAACCCTTACGGTTTAACTTTTATCCGGATGAACCCGAACTCGTTAAATACGTTAAGCCTCAACCCGTGACCGGTCCGGTTCGTAACTCGTGCGGTTCATATTTTTTCTTACCCAACCCGGTCCAGCCCACCCGATTAACACCTCTAGTCCCGAGGCACCAACATCAATGATACTAAACCTGTTTCTGAGGAGAGAAGCAAATAGGAATCAAAGTCAGAAGCTCGCGGAGCTTTAATACTTAATTTTGTAGAATTCTGGGATACTGTTTGAAATTAGCAATCATCACATTCAAATCTTTCTGTAATGATCAGAAAGCACAAATAGTCCAGATAAATTCTATTGGATAGAAGAGAAACAAGTCACGCACAAGCGGGCAGATAAGTGACAAAATCTTTTTGTGCAAACACACACATAAACATCTCAATTAACTGTAATGGATAGCTCATTTAGTTTAGGATCAAATTCTGACGTTCCCATATACCTTTGTGAGCACCTACTTTTTTTAGCATACTTGAATTTTTCACCATCTTTTATTGTATAAATACTTCCTAAGTTTAATCTTGATATTTTAGCCTTTATTTCATTTTTTTTAGTAGGTTTATTAGATAAAATTAAAAACTATAATAAGAGTTACACATTTTAGAGTATTAGTTTTATTATCATTTACAAAGAAAAAAAAGTTTAAAAAAATATAATTTTATCTAGTTTATTACAACTTTTAAGTTAGAGGGTTGAGTGTACTAATTTTATCTTGCTTTTATTATTATTTAGTAGGAGTAGATTTTATTTTTATTATTATTAAAAAAAAAAGTTGAGGCATTTTCGTTGCCATATAGTTCCAAGTGGATAACAGACCACATGCCAAAGATTCCTTTTGTTGATTTTCAGTTTTGGCATTTTGCACATACAGTAATGTTCATCAAGAATTAGAAATTCACTGCTCAGGGCATTTTCAACCTTTACCCCAATTTTGGTCCTCAAAATGAAGATTTTTTTAATTTTGGGGATAACTAACTCCAATCATTCCCCTATTTTCTCTCCAAAAAAGAATATTCTTTTTATATTCTTCTCTCTCTTTTATATTATATTATTATCTTTTATTTCATTTCAATTTTATTTTTTAATTTTCATTAAACAAATTCCATATTTTATTTTCATTAATTTGTAATTTTTATTAAAATAATTCCATAAAATTTTAAACAATATATTTTGTAAGCAATTATTATAGATTAACTAATAATTCAAATAAAAGTTAAATCATGGCGATACAAGATTAATTAAATATATTTTTATTTAATGTATTTTCAATTTTCATGTATTTCCAATTTTAATGTATTTTCAATTTTCACTTTTCAATTTTAGCAGCATGTAATATTTTATATTCGCACCTTTCAATTTTAGCAACATCTAATATTTTATATTTGCACCATTTATTTTTTGAGATGATTATCTATTTTTATACAATTATAACTTATAATAAAATTAACTTACAATTACATAAAATAATAAATGTATGAAAATTAATTTATTAAAATTATACGCCAAAGTTAAGATATAAAATTAATATTATAAAGATATTATATAAATATAATTAAGTATATATAAAGAGATGAATTAAAAGAGTTAAATAATAAAATAATAATAAAATATGCATGAATAGTAACGGAGGATGAATAGTGTCCCCATGTTTGGAGGAACACTATTCATTCCCCCATTTTAGGGGTAACAATGGAGGAGGGTTAGAGCTTCATTATGGCAAAAGTTACTCTCATTATAGAAAAATAGGGGAGGGTTGGAGATAACCTCATTTTCTTTGTTTACAACCTCATGTACCCAAATGGCATCGTGCGCATCATTCGGAAGGGGCCGTCACACCTCCTTAATTATAATGACATTATTCGAAATAAGATTATTTGTTTAACTAGAGTCGCTACTTGAAATAACTATTATAGTGTCTCGAATCACCGATTTATTTTAAAATCTCAATTCGAAAAAATTGACTCTTATTTATGATCTACCTACCAACACAGATGTTTTCACCCTGTTTGAGCGGTTGTTTTCAGCTGTATTATAGCTGGATTTGTATCGCTTTTTTTGGGACTGTTTGCAGCTGGTTTCATCTGATTTTTGGAACGTTTTTGGGCTGGTCTTTTAGACTATTTTTCAACCAAAAGCTAACCTTTAACCACCACAAAAATCAGCTCAAACACAGTCCCAAAATCAGCAACAATGAGCTGAAAAACAGCCCCAATTATCCAACAAAAATCAGCCAAAAACCTATCAGTCCAAAACAACCCCCAAAATCGGAGCGTAAACTAGCCGATTCCAGCCAACAACCTCCACAACTTGGCAATAATCCTAGCCAAAAACTCCATTGAAACAGGTTGGAAGATCTGTTCGAACATCACCTTTTCAAGGTAGTGTTCAGTTGGGTAGGAGTTTAAAATTCAAAATCTTCCACTCAAGTCGAGGTCGGGTTCGAGTTGCCTTTTGAGATTCCGATCGTGGGTCTATTGTTGCTGTATTAGCTGTGCTATTCGAGCTCTTATAGAGGTCCGTTGATGTAATGAAGAAAGTTTACTGCTTGAAGGTCCATCTCTCGTTTTATACTTGACTAATACATTATCTTGGTGATTATGGTTGTGAATCGTTGAGCGTCCCTGATAAGCATGATTTTAATTTTAATTTGATCTTCTTATTTTTCATGTTTAATAGCACTATAATCCGGATATTTTATTGTTTGGATCCAGAGGCGGACCCAGGATTTTAGCACAGCGAAGACACAATTGTATGCTAATTACTAGCAACAAAATTTGATGTGCAACTCTTTGAAATCTTAACAAGTATGATGACTAATAATCCAAGTATAAACAAAAAGAAATTCTAAAAAGGAGAAAGCACTGAAAGTAGGAGATTTTTTCGCAAAATGGGTGCTACGGGAAGTAAAAGTGTTTGATTTAAACCTGTTTCAAGCCTTAAATTTTTGATTTTTTTCTCAAATAAAAAAGGATCAGTGATAAAAAGGGTGTTCAAACTTCAAAAATTAAGGAAAGAAATCAAGATTAAGGGCATATCAATAGTCAAAGAACTAAAAAGGAGTCTCAAACTCTTAGTTCCAATTGCCGAGTTGAAGTTTACGGATATCCGCTACCATGTCAAAGTGATTGTTAAAGAAAGTTGTGGTAGAATGATCTGTATTTTTCTATTTATGGAGCGATAATTTGTTATTTGAAGTTTTTAATTTTAAGGGAGGAGTTTGAAAAAGAATAAAATTAATTAACTTGACTATTATGCATGAATACTAACTACATTTGAATTCAATAAAATATAAAAGTAATAAATAATGTCACATCCTTCTTCTTAAAAAAAAAAAAGAAGGTGGTGGCAAAATAATTATATTTTTCTATTTATGGAGCAATAAGTTGCAATTTGATGCTTTTTAATTTTAAGGGAGGAATTTGAAGAGAATAAAATTAATTAAGTAATACTAAACTATAATTGGCTTCAACAAAATATATATAAAAAAAATCCTTTAGTACGCTAATTCAAAATAGAAAGAGAATTAGTGTATAAAATGGGAATAGGAAGGTAAAAAGACTTGAGCAAGTCTCGAACCTACGTCCTCATGCAAAAGGAGGAATCCAAAATGTGAATCCATAACCATTCCTCTGTCTCCCTTTCTTTGTCTGGGGGCACAAGAAAAACCAGCTGTATGTACAAATATATGTAAAATACATATATAAAATTTTTGCCGAGACTAACAGAATTCCGTGACCCCTCAACCTACAACATAGGTCCGCCTCTGTTTGAATCTACTGCATTGCTATTTAAGCGTGTCTTTAAGTTAGTATTATTTCATTACTAAATTGGTCTAGTGAAAGTTAAGAAAGATACTTAAAGCTTTTTAAGTTGAATTCTGATAAGGTAAATGGGCCATATGTTTAAGTGTAGTGTATAATACACATAAGAGTTCTAGTAGGCCCAATTGTTAAATATTCTTAGGCTTGCTCACCTTTCCATAACTAATTTATTATATTTTTTCTACAAATAATTTCATAATTCATGATCTTACAATAATCTCAAAGTTTAGGAAGAATCATGAACACCGCTAGAATGTTTTAGGCGCGTTTTAAATTTATTATCGTGATTATGTACACATCCGCGTGACATAATTATGATTCCTAACATAAATCAAGGTACACATTCGCGCGAGTTGACCAAACAATCTTGATAATATTAAAGTATTATTAATTGTGTATACGTACGTGTGACATGATTTTTAGCGCACTAAATAAAACGAATTCACACATACGTGGTTAATTTTAAGATAATTCCATAACACCATAATCAAGTAATTAAAAGTGGTAAGAGGTAAAACACACACATGTTCTAATAATATGTAATTAAACAATTAACTGATTCAGGTATGATTAAAGCGACCGTGTTAAAATTACGAAATCCAGGAGGGCCTCACACCTTAACAGAATTTCTTACCCGGTCTTCTGTGTTTGCAAACCATAAATAAGAGCCAATTTCCTCGATTTGAGATTTTAAAAGAAATCAATGACTTGGGACACCACTATATTTATTTTAAGTGGCGACTTTAATTAAATAAATAATCTCATTTTAATTAAAAAAATTTCCTATTTCTCAAAAAAAAAAAAACAAACAGGAGATGTGACAACGGAAAGAATTAATCCTTTGAGTAATCTGTAGCACATCCATATTTGTCCACGCATCATTGCTATTAAAATAGTTGCAACCATCCTATGTGAGAATATTTGATAAAAGTTGAACTTCTTGCTCATGGACAAAGGAATAACCCCACCTTTAAATCGGACCAATATGAACATAAAGCATTTCCATGTCAAGGGGTTAAATAGAAAATCATTTTGGGTATATATGCCTCCAACTTTTATTGACTTCAACAAATACTTAAATTCACGGCAACCGGTATTATAATCACTGATGACCTAATCAAAAGTCTGAAACTACTAACTTTTCCAATACCTTTTCCCATATTATCAAATTTACTACTATTTATATTACACGAGGTGATCTTCTATGCTAAAAAACTTAGGACTTCCCTATATTTATTATTCATACTTAGTTGTTTAATATAGATCATCATAGTTGTTTCCTTGTAGATTTGTACCAATTCTCATTTGTGTTATATGAAATTCTTCGACCTTTTATATTTCAATTCTTCGACCTTTTATATTTCTTTGCTTATCTGAACATCTAGCTTAATTGCATATTCCACATAGACTTAAGTTTGATCGGGACTCACAGTTGTGGACATCGAAGAGTGCCTGACACCTTCTCTTTGATGTAATTTGAGCCCTCACCCGTCTCTGGGGACGTTGACTAGTCAAACAAAGTTATTTGCAAATAGGTGCCCTAACATACCCTAAAAATTGTTAGGTGGTGACTCTTCTCTTTTAACACTCTACCCTTCATTTAAAAGAATTGTCACATGTCGAAACCCGATTTTTCGAGAAAAAGGGGCTCGACAACGTCTATACTTGTGCAAGTGTTCTAAGTCAACAAGTAAGAGTAGAGACAATGAATGGTACATAGAGAACAATCACCACAAAAAAAGGTGCAATGTATAACCCACACAAGGTAGGCACATCACTGCACAAATATCGTCAATAGCAATGTCCCCAGATCATCACAAATCATTCCCGACATAACCCACCTTGTCTCGCCACGTGCACAACAATAAAGTAAATGCCCACCTTGTCTCGCCGCACGCGCATAATAATATTACCACCTTGTCTCGCCGCACACGCATAATAATGTTATCACCTTGTCTCGCCATATGCGCAAACCCACATATATAGCCCGCCTTGTCACACCGCATGTGTAAATATCAATAATAACAATAGCACAAATAACTCACGTGCGAACACCCCGACAATCCTCTCAACAATACCACGTGTGCCAAAAACATAACAACACAATATAAGATCTTTCACCACATGTACCCACGTGCCACCACTTATCCTCAAATAGTTTCAATATCACAATCAAGCATATCCCTCAGCTCAACAACACTGAGTACATCAACAACAACAACAATAACATGAGAGTACGACAAGTAAATCAACAAGAACTACAAAACACAAAAAAATAGAAGAATGAAGTCAATATGGAAGACACCACAGGTAATAATGGTCTCAACGATAATATCTCAACAAGGGGAGAGATAATGTTTAACAATGATTCCACTTAAGTAAAACTCGATGATAAGAGAGATATCATGAATCAAATATTCCAAATATGGATAATTCAATAATGAAAGGGATAACAAAACTTTAGTTAAGGTTAGACAATTACGGAAGAGATAGTAATAACTTCAATTAAATTTAAGCATTTACATAAAAGACATCAATAACTTCAATTAAGGATAAGCAATGACGGATACAACATCAATAACTTCAATTAAGGTTAAATAATTACATAAAGGAAATCAATAACTTCAATTAAGGTTAAACAATTACGGAAAAGATAGCATGGCAATAAAAGAGGTGACAACTTCAATTAGGACACCTAAGAATTTATTGTCAACAAGGGTAGAACATGAATCGATCAACTCCAAATAAGACACGTATGAGTGGATTTATTAAGTGGAAGACCAAACATGATAAGACAGCTTCATTTTTAATGGACATTACTGATACCCAATTTTTTTCAAAATATTTTTTAAAATTGCATATATACCTTCAAAATCATGCATTAGTAGCAATTGGTATTTTTCATAATTTTTCTACATTTTATTAATTTGTCTAGTATTTTATTTTTAATAAATAATTACAAAATTACATCACAAATGATTTCAAAAATATTTCTTGATTTAATTTCTTATTTATGGTCATATTAAGACCAAATTTTTCATAAATAGCCAAATTGGTACCTTGGGCTTTAATTGCAATAACTTTACAATTATAGCCCATGCATATGATTTTGTACTATTTCTTACCAGAAATTAGTCCTTTATATTTTAAATACCAAATAATCATTTTAAAATTTCTATGCATAGAATTCATTTTTTTAATTAGTAATTATCTTATAAAATTATTTTAATTAAGTTATCTTGGTATTTAACAAATAGCCCATTTTTAATTCAATTACAACATATTAAAATCAGCCCATATACCTTAATTAAACCAGCCAATACACCCAGGCCCAAAAGCCTATCCCTACCCGACCCAACTCTTGCTAAATCCTGGCCGTTTATCAATTTTGATCAACGACCCGAATTAATCCTTTCCTAATTTAACCTAAATGATCCCCCCTCCCAAAACCCTCATTTCTCCTCTCACACTCCGCCGTCACCCTTCACTCTCCTCTCCAAATCCTCTATGCCCTAACCCTAATTTCCCATTCGTCGTTGCTTGCCTACCGTCGATTATGGTGGTTCTCTACCACCCCTAGCCTCTATGGCTCCTCCCATGCGAGGTTTCTTGCTGTCTCGAGGTCCTCAAGGGACCAGTGGCTGTTCACTTCCCTCTCCTGGGTCCGTGCTTACCATTCTCAGGCCGCCATGGACTGTCTGAGTAAGATCTATCTATTTTTCCGGCTAGATCCATGGTTTCTAAGCAGGAATCTCTCTATCTCTGGGTTGTTCTTCTATGAAACCCTATTTTTATATCTTGACTTGTTAGGTCTGTAACTAATCTAAGAGTATTTTGGGTTATTTCATTGTTTTCCATGAGAAACTTTCTAATCTTTTCAAAATGTCTCTTCATCTCCATAACTAGGGTTTCTTAACCCCCCTTTTAAACGACTTTTCCTCTGATTTTAAGTGTTATTATATAATCTTTACTATATTTAAACGATTTATTTAGGTTTTCCCTTTAACCTGATTAACTGTGTTAAAACCCCTAATTTCTTGGTTTACTTCTGGGTTTTGAGTCTGTCTATGCTGATTTGTTCGTTTGGTTTGTGTGTATGCCTGTTTCTCATGAATATGTTCTGAGTCTCTCTGATTTCTACCCTATTATGCTTATTAGGGTTTATGATATGTTTCTTCCGACCTATACTATGTTTATTTTGTCTATTGACAGAAATTGGTGGAAATTTCCCCTAATCAGTGCTAGTTTTTATTTGAATCACTGATTTCCTGTGATTGATACCCTTTACTGGTTTCCTGTGATGATTTACTTTACTAATTTTCGGTTTCTAAATTATTTTTCTTGCCTTATTATGTGGTTGACTACATTATTTACTGATTCTTAATGTTGTTTCCAAAATTGGGACTTTCTGAACCTAGCCCTAATTACTGGTTCTATACTTGCACTATTTGAAACCTTTCCTTATCCGTTACATATGGTTCCTTTACGGGTTACTTGTCTTTCTACCGTTTGAGCTGATTCCCTTAATTAGGGGAAGACTTGGACTGATTTTACTCTAATTGATTCCAAGCTCTATAATTTTTAAACAGTTTGACTCTTACCTTATTTACCTAGCTTTCAAACTACTATATATATTGCTCTCTTCTACTCTCATTAGACATTCTTCTACACACACGAACTCACATTAGTTCACAACTCTCTCATACACTCAAAAAACTCTTCTGCTTACTTTTGTTACTTGTTGTTGTTACTGAATTAGCCAGCTCCAAGCCAAGGCTAACTATTTCACTTTCCTGTTCTTCACTTTGTGTCTATTCGCCTTACTAGTATGCTCTGATTTTAAATTCAAGTTCCAAAATTAATGTGTTTCTTTTACTGCTTTAGTTTATCATTTTACTAATCTGTTTCTGTCTATTGTTTGCTTCTCAACATGTGTTTAACTTGTTTTACTTAGTATACTAGTTTTGTTCTAACCCTTATTAGGATCAGTCTGTTTATGAACATGTTTTCTCCCTGTGTAATCTGTCTCCATGTGACTCCACCGTGTCTTTGAATGCTTGTCTATGAGTTGCCTAGTTCTGGTATGCTCCTATTGTGCAATTGTTACCTTAAGTTGTTCTGATTGTATGCTCAATTCTGTTTGACACCACTATGTCTTCTATTATTTGTTCTGAAATTCATACTCCTATACTATGTTTATATCATTAGTTATCCCCAATCCCACAAGTCCCTAAGCACTTCTGATTCTATGCAACCATGTCCCTAATTAGCAATTCTGGAACCCATAACATATTGTCTGCTATTCCTTGAGACTTCTATGCTTATGCTTGTTATGTGCTCACCTTGGGTGCTGTTCTGTCTGCAACTCCCTTACCCCTGTGTGAAGGACTGTTGTTTGAGTGTTGTTGAACCTGTTATGTTCTGTAGTTGATCTACTAATTGTTTAATTACCCTACTCTTTTTCAAACTATTTTACTACTAAAACCCTTCATACTTTTATAAACTTTAACCGAGTCTTTTTTCAATACTGTTTCATACTAACGCATTTTCAAAACCATGTCAAGCAGTCTCACTCTACTCTTAGGTCCATAAGTTCTGCCCCTCCAGTGTGTGACTGCGTTGGGATTCCTGTGAGATCCCTCTGAACTCTGATGCACTGGGGCTGGCTATTCCATACTGTACTTACTCAATCTGGATATGAAATCTAGGTTTGAGTACTGCCCGGAATCCTTGAGGTCCTTAGGGAACTCTGACACACCCGGACATGAGAAAGGATATGAAACTTTGACAGTTGAGGTTATGAACACCTGGTATATATGGTCCTGCTTCAGGCTCCCTACAATTTAACTTCTTCTTTTCTATCTATTTATGTAAATTCATTCAGCTGCTGGTCTGTAATAATTGTTTGTAAACAGATATTGGTGTTGGCTAGTGAAATGGGAAGGGTAGATATGTAATTCTATCATTGGGTAGAAAGCATGTCTTAGGCTTTGCATTTTCTTTATCTGCATTAGAATCCATGCTTAGGACCAACATATTCATGCATTAGATATCATGGCTTCAAGGCTTTCATGTTTACTGATTTAATGTACATCATGTCCTTAATTTATGCTTATTTCTACCACTTAGAAATCCTGCTCCTAGGATAATAAAATCAATATACAACTGTTACTCCTGTGCTTTCAAACTCATGTCTTCATTATCCTGTAACTCTTTGTGCATTTTAGAAATCACGCCTTTAGGAATTCTGTGTATCCTGAAATTATGTCTTAATCATCCTACATTCATATGTGCATATTAGATATCCTGCTCTAGGATTTCGTTTGCATCTGCTTAACCACGCCTAGTTTAACTACCGACTCACGAAAAAGGTAAAAGCGGTGTCACATCTAATTTTCTTGCTCTTAATAAAACTAGTAACGATCTCTGCATTCTCGTATCATCTAGAACAACATGCTTTTAGGTAAAACAACTTCTGAACTGTTTTTAACAATTTTGGTAATTATTATGCACAATCCCAAGCCTAGGAAAGCCTTAGGTAATCAATCTCTTTAAAAGCTGGAACACTGCTTGGTTGTGGTTACTGTATAAAGACGCATGCTTAAAAAACCAGTAGGCAAACTGATTAGGCCCCAGCTCCTGAGTTTATAAAAATAAAGCTGCATATTTCTGTGCATTGACATTCATTTAGATATCCTGTCTTATGATCCTGCCTTTTGTTTGTGTTTGAGACGTGCTGATTATGTGCATTACTTGTGGATGTAAATCTGATCAGTCCTATTTGTTCTTGCCTGTCGCTTAGAATTTATCCTTTTAAAACCTTACGGGTCTATCTAGTACTACCTATACTTAGAGGTCCTAAATTCCTCCAGGACCCTTGAGAAGGGACGGGTAACAGAACGCATAGAGATCGCTAATGAAATTCGCTTAATAACCTCTAAGGGGTGGGGTAAAGGGTAGATATGGATATGATGACCCCCCGCGCTAATGCCGCGTGTAGCCCCTCACTGAGGAGTGATTACCGGGCATTGAATTGATGTGATCCTATAGGATTAACAACTTAGGACTCCCCTATTCCCTACATATGTGTGCTTGGACTGCGAATCTTTTCACAACCATTACTTGTTGCCATGTGTATACTTGACTGCTTATTTGCTACTTGCTAAATTTCACAAAGTTTGTTTGGTTGGGAACCACAGTTGTGGACTTTGAGGGGTGCCTAACACCTCCCCCTTGGAGTAATTTCAAGACCTTATCCAATCTATGGTTATTCAATTAGTGTTATTATAACCCTTAATAGGTGCCCTAACGCACCTTAATTTTTTAGGTGGCAACTCTTCAAGTCCTTCACATCCCTTTTCCCAAAAGGAAATGAGTTGTGCCAATAACGTCAAAACCCCTGACTGATCCGAAAGGAGAGGAAAAAGGGGGCGCGACAGACATAACAACTTAAGAGTCTAAAATGGTCAAATTCCCAAAATCAAGCCCAAGCACGTATTCCTCACCTCGCGTACACAACCTTCACATGATGAAATTAGCACAAATGACTCAAATCCTAAGGGGCAGTTCTCTCACACAAAGTTAGGCAAGATACTTACATCAAAGAAGTTAGACCGATACTCTAAAATGACCTTCATGTGTGAAACAACCTCTGGATGGCTCAAACAAGCCAAAATAACTTCATCTCATGAATAAAACCATAGAAAACAAATCCGAATAATAAAGCTTTAATCTTTAACAATAATTGAAAGTAAACCCCTGACCTGCACCTTGGAACCCGATAAAATTCACAAAATCTGAATAACCATTCCATACGAGTCCAACCATACTAAAATTATCCAATTCCGATATTAATTCGTCCTCCAAATCATCATTTTCCATTTTTGAAAGTTTTCACAAAATTCCCATTTTTTCCCAACTCAAACCACTAATTTAATGATTATAAAAAAGATAAATTCATGAAATAAAATCAAATACGGGTAAAGATCACTTACCTCAATCCAACACGTGAAGAACCCTTTAAAAATCGCTAAAATCCGAGGTCTACAACTCAAGATGTGATAAAATAGCCAAACTCTTGAAATAGAGTACTTTTATATTTGCCTAGATATAACACGTCGTTATCACGGAACATTACTCGCAATCACGAAGAACAAAAATGAATGATGCCAAAAAGAACCTTACACGAACGCGAAAATATAGTGGCAAACGGGAATCACAGTGACCTCCGATTACACAATCGCGAACCCATTGATGCGAATGCGAAGAACAATTCTTGATGCCCCTTCCAACTCTATCTCTACGCGAACGCAGAAGACACATCGCAAATGTGGACCTCAGCCAACTGGACCTTCGCAATTGCATGCACATAGTCACAATCGCGGTGAACAAAAGCGTTGAGCTCCCAGAATCAATTCGCAATCGCAGCTTCAACTTGGTGATCACGAAGAGAAACAATCACGCCAAAAATCAGCAACTCTAAAGTATGAAGAAATGGCCTGTAGCCCATCAGAAAAACACCGGAGGTTCTGGGGAACCCATCTAAACATACCAACAAGTTCCACAACATAACGCGGACCTGCTCGAGGCCTCAAATCACATCAAACAACATCAAAATTATGAATTGCGCCTCAAATCAAACTTAATAAACTTATGCACTTTTAATTTCTGCAACTCGTGCCAAAACATATCAAATCAATGTGGAATGACGTTAAATTTTTCATGTAAGTTCCAAATGACCAAACGGAGCTATACCAACTCTCGAAATCAAAATCTGAACCCGATATCACCAAAGTCAACTCTCGGTCAAACCTTTCAACCTTCCAAACCTTCAACTTCTCAATTTTCACCAAAATGCACCAAATTAATTTATAGACCTCCAAATCCAAATCCGGACGCATGCCTAAGTCCAAAATCACCACACAAAACTATTGGAATCATGAAACCACCATTCCAAAGTCATCTACATAAAAGTCAAACTCCGATCAACTCTTACTGCTTAAGCTTCTAAAACAAGAATCATCCTTCTAAATCAATCCCAAAACATTTGAAAATCGAACTCAACCACACACCAAATCCATATTACAAAATACGGAGCTACTCGAGACCTTAAGCCACCGAACGGGACGCAAATTATCAAAACGCTCGGTCGGGCCGTTACAGTTGTAAAATTTCTTATATAACTAGTTTAAAATTTATTTATGATCTCTTATGTTTATTCTAATATCTCTTTTGTTTAAAGTTAATGATCTTTATGTTTTTACTTTAAGATCTCTTATATAACTAAGTTTAAAGTTTTTGCTAATTTACTGTTATAAAGTTTTTTACTGTAACTTGTTAAAAGTGCTGTAAGATCTCTTATATAACTTGTTTAAAGTTTATATATGTCAATGTTTACTTTAATATATCTTATGTTTAAATTTATGATCTTTTATGTTTTCTGTAAGATCTCTTATATAACAAGTTTCAAGCTTTTGTGATGACCCAATAGGTTATCTAGAATTTTAAACCTTAATTCTGTGTTTCGAAACCTCCAATAGCTTCTTTAAGCCTTCCTCAATTTGTGTGCGCAGTCCAGGTATTTTTCCAGAATGCTTTTTATGTTAAAAATTGAAATTTTTCTTTAAAAATCTATGAGGTTTTGGGACCGAGTTCGTATGAGGTTTTGGGACTTGTGTGCCTGTTTGGTTTGGAGCCCCGAGGGCTGGTGTTATTTTGTTTCTTGTGCAGGCCTCAGACTCTGGCTTCGCAATTGCGATATGGTAGACTTCCTGTCATATTCGCATTTGCGAGCTATATTCTCGCATTTGCGAAACATAGCTGGGCACCAATGGTTCACAATTGCGACCAATTCTTCACAATTGCAAAGTGGGGCTGGGGGAGCAGTGTTCGCAATTGCGATCAAAATGATCACAATTGCCATGAGTTCAAGTTCGCAATTGCGATGACATCAAAAATGTGAGACTTTCGCATTGCGAAAGATTTCCCGCATTTGTGGGACTCGCAATTGTAACGACCCAAAATCCATTAAGATTGTGATGGCGCCGGACACCACTTTCCGGCAAGCCAATCATTTAAATAGTTAATAAAATCTTTATTTTTAAAATTCTTGAAGTCACTCTTTTTGTTTTTCGTTAAATAATAATTAGCGAACTTCCACTGAGTAAACAGTAATATCTTAACAAATTTAAATAGTGAATAAATCCCATAATTTCTCCAGAACCCGGTGTCACAAGTGCATGAGCAAATATCTAAGAATTTTACATGTACTACAATATATGTCTGAAATACAAATTGGACAAGGAATTTAAAATAAATACAATACATCTGAGGAAGACTCTGCCAGCTGCGGGTCGTCTCCGGATGGTGCAGCTCGTCTAAGTCTCCAAGTCAGTCACATCACTGCGTCAAGCAGGTCCACTATCTATGAATGTACATGTGCAATAAAAATGCACATCAAGTGTAGCATGAGTACGAAAACAACGTCTACTCAATAAGTATCCCGCCTAACCTCGAAGAGGTAGTGACGAGAAGTCGACTTTGACACTTACTAGAGGTCCAACAATATCAAGTGCACTAAAGAAATGAATTAATATAGAGCAATGTAAATACACAAGACATACAAGTACAGATTGCGTGGTACATTTTCCCTCTTTACAATTTCCTCAAATCTCTACTAGAAAGTTCTCCTCCGTAGCCGAAGCATATAAATAAATATGGTGGATTTCATCAAAAAGGCTGTCATAATTCAAATCAGGGGGAAAAACCCTCAGATGAACTGGCTTCTGCCAAATATTCCGCACGATTTTATGGGGATGGTGTATATTTATAGGAAATGCCGAGGCGAACGGCCCGATCCAACATAAAAGTAAATTGTGCACTGCCGAAGGGTCGAACGACGCGAACCATAGATGCATCTATTAACCTGCTGTGGTGTACGGCCCACTCTCATGAGAGTGTGGTACATAAATTTTGCCGAGGCAAACAACCCGATCCCATAAGAGTGTGGTACATAAATCCTGCTGAGGTGAACGACCCGATCCCATAAGAGTGTGGTATATAAATCCTGCCGAGGCGAACAGACCGATCCCATAAGAGTGTGGTACATAAATCTTGCCGAGGCGAACGACCCGATCCCATAATATTGGTGGAAAGGAATTCACCTAGGTCGCGGAATATAAATTGTGAAGCGGTCACACATAAGCATACACATTCAAACAGTCCCTCCCGTCTATATCGGGAAATAATTACCCAAGAAATGGAAATTTCGCTTTTAATGGTCACAGAGATAGTATTTAAATCTTTTTCTAGAAATTCGTTTGTCAAGTTCGATAAGGTTTAAACATTTTGAAATTCGTCAGCAAAGATACAAGAACGGTAAAAAAACATGCTTCCGGGTCCAAAACTACCCGGACATAAACAAAATAGTAGCTACGCACGGACTCCCGTCATTTTGTGCGTATGTAGCCTCCAAAAATAGTAGCACATATTTAATTAGTTCACCTATGGGGACAATTCCCTCTCACAAGGTTATAAATGAGACTTACCTCGCTCCGAAGATTCATAACCGACCTCCAAGCCCCCTCCGATGACTCGAATTGATGCATAACGCCCCAAAACTATCCAAATAAAGGGCAAACCAATGAAAATATACTATAATACTTATAACAATTTAATTCATATAAATCCCAAACTCCGCTCGAAAAGTTGACAAAATTACCCTCGGGCCCACGTGCTCGGATTCCGAAACTTTTCGAAGATAATAATTACCCATAGCCTTACTAACTAAAATATACAATTTACTCTAATTTCATTCTAAAATTCGTGGTCAAAATCCAAGAATGCAAATTCTAGGTTTTTCCTCAAAATTTCCAACTTTTCCACAATTTTTCATGATTTTCCATGTAAAAATCTGGATATAATCCAAGTAATTAACTTGGAATAGATGGGATTGACTTACCTCCAAGTTTCTAGGTGAATGTCCCTCTCAAGAAGCTCCAAAAATCGCCAAAGAATGAAGAAAAGAGCAAAAATGCTCAAACCCCCGCTTTAAACACTCACTGCCCAGCGATCTTCGCGCCCGCGGTTTTTGAACTCGCAGCCAGTTCTTCGCGCCCGCGATCTTCGCACCCGCGGCCAATTCTTCGCAGCCGTGGTGCCTGGGTATCCCATGCCTTTTCGCTTCTGTGATGCATGCCCCACATCTGCGAGCTCGCACCTGCGGCCATCCAAGCGCAGGTGCGATCACACCAGAAGCTGGGAGCTTCAACTTATGCTCTCCAAGTTCAAACTTGGTCTGAGGCTCGTCCTGTTAACACCCGGGGCCCCCAGGGCCCAACCTGAACATACCAACAAGTTCCAAAGAATAATGCGGACCTGCTCGAGGCCTCAAATGACATCAAATAACATCGAAACAATGGATCGCAACTCAATTCAATCCTTATGAACTTTGAAATTTCCAAATTCTACATTCATGCCGAAACCTATCAAATCACGTCCGATTGACCCAAATTTTTCACACAAGTCACAGTCAACATTACAGACTTGCCCCAAATTTTGGAATCTCACTCTGAACCCCGATATCAAAATTTGCACTTCCGGTCGGATTTCTCAAAAACCTTCAATTTTCTATCTTTAGACAAATGACTTCAAAATAACCTACGGACCTCCGAATTCGCTTATGATCGTGCTCCCAACTGCAGAATCACCATACAAAGCTATTCCAGACTCTGAATCCCAAACGTATATCAATATCACTGAAATGCACTTCAACCCAGACTTATGAAATTTCCTCTAAAATGCTGAATTCTACAATATGCGCTGAAACGCTCATGGGTCATCCAAAACCCGATCCAAACATACGCCCAAATCCAAAATCATCATACGAACCTGCTGGAACCTTCAAATCCTTATTTTAAGGTCGTTTACTCAAAAATCCAATCTTAGTCGATTCTTCCTGCTTAAGGCTTCTGAAATGAGAATTTTCTTTCCAAATTGACTCTAAACTTCCCGAAATTCAATTCCGACCACACCTACAAGTCATAACACCTGAAATGAAGCTGCTCATGGCCTCGAACCGTTGAACGACGCGCTAGGGCTCAAAATGACCGGTTGGGTCGTTACATTCTCTCCCACTTAAACATACATTCGTCCTCGAACGTGCTAAGTACTGCTCTTGAGTTATCTGAAATCACTTCTTAACACCTCGTGCACCTGCTTGTGCTACCACGGCCCAGTTGAGTATATTGGCTCGGTCAAATCCGAAGATATCCTCTTTCATTTAGGCAATGGGACTTAGAACCAGGTCTTCATCATCCAAAATCCTCTGCCAAGCCTGTTTCCAATATATGAACACTGTATCAACTACCACACGATGTACCAGAACATGAATGCATACCTTAGCTGAATTATCACCATGCACCGTAAAATTCATCATCTAACCACAATGACGTTCTCTGAACCTTAATAGCCAAAATTTCACGAATCTGATGCTCCCGATGTACCTCATGACATATATATAGGTCCTGCTATAACACTTACGATACCACCACAACAGAGGAGATGTGTAGAAATTCATAACCAACTGCTGATTTAACAGATCATTGAATATCTCCTCTTGACTAGAATCATCACCTCATTGTGAACCAAATAATGTTATTTGTCCTTTAATATACTTCACAAAATCTTAGCGCACTGATCCCTGGTCCAATAATCTCGTCTCACCCAGTATGAACAGCCCAGACAACAAATCACCCCAAACATGACCAACAGTCTCACATGATACCACAACGCGCCAATAGGCCATATCTCGAACATGATACATAAGGAAATGACTCAGGAAAAGACTACTCAACTCACGCAACTTATTATGAACTCTCCTCAGAAAATAGAAAGCAAAATACAAGAAAATAGATCTAGGGAACCTTTTTCAACATCACACTGTTGCGGCGTGCAACCCGATCCAAATAACATAAAATTCATGTAAGAAGACACACACCGAGTTAAATTGCTCATTACCACAAAATATCGAATTCGGTCACAAAAATGCTAAGTGCACAATACCATCCTGGGGGGGGATAATAGAGCCATATGCTACGAAACTCAAGAACAATTGAGGTGCGATACATAATCTAAATCTCAAGAGCTATCCTGCTCACATAACATCATCAGTACACGGGGACGCAACACATAGGAAAATATCAAGCCGTTTCCTAACTCACATGGCACAACTTAATATTACATGAGATGAACGAAGATGGAACAACATCGGCTGTCTTAATACCTTTCCTTGAAAAGTGCTATACCAAAATGAACACGCCTGACTCATACGGAGCCCATAATCATATTTAAACCCATTCACAACCTTGAAGCCGATTCCGCTCGCACCGAGCTAGGCTAATAGCCTTACCTGGGTCCATAATATCCCATTTCCTCGCATAATACGCAAGAACGACCATCATAGCCGAGACAAACACCCCACAATCCACAGCCGAATGAACCGAACGCCTTCTAGGCATAAATTCTCCAATAAGCAATATTACTCTTCTTTATACTCAGTCCAAATCTTCAATCCATTATGTGACTACATGTCACACTCATAAGATCATCCTGTGGTCACACTCCCACGACCTTCCATACAAGGTAGTAAGTCTGCACATCCACCATTGGCCACACTAACGCTGTAAAACAAATCAAAAACCCATAACTAGGATGCAAAGCCTCTTTCACTAAACACAGATCCCAGGTGACACTAAAGACAACACCAACTTACTCTAAACATTAAAATCCCTTTTTTCCCTTGCTCATCTGAGCTCATGACATCCTGGTCAACACCGAACCGCAACCTCGATCCTTACTTCCAGTTACATACTTCTTACCGCACCTAACATGCCAATATGAGATAACGCAAGAATTATATCATGACTTCTGAACCACTAATAGGGTGAACACTTCATCACATAGAAACCTTTTTCTTACCTCAATACCATTCGCACTCACCACATGAATAATGATAACCCCAATCAACACATAGCAACTCAATTTGCACTCACCTTGAGTTACTCCATTCCACGAGACCATTTCGGTTCCAGACCCATGAACCGTTTCATGCCCTCCTTGCACGCATATTCACATCTTTTACCGGTATACCCATTCTGATAACCCTTCCATGAACCCGAAGTCATTTCTTCTTCTTATGAATCCCAATTCTACTCTACACACCGAAGATAAGGTAGAACACTCCAACCATTTTCTCCTTCCCATAATTCTGCTGCAAAAGCTCGATTCTTAATCATACGGTGGCTTGAAATCTTTAGACACTACCTTCTAACCTTTGAATCCATTGGAACAATTGTTGAGAGTCACCCACTCTGGCTTGGTCCTGAATATAATCAAATCTATGGTTCACTGGCACCTGAACACCCATCTTGATAAAGCACCCGACTGAATCCCTTCACTTGTAGATTACCTCCGTACTAAGTATAAATCCTGAATCTTTCCAAATCCTAAACATTATTAAATAAGGCCAACCCTTGCACACCTTTATCAAATCCCATGCTCAATTACTATTCTACTCATTTCCCCTTAACTGTAATAACTTGCCAATACGCTGAAAATCTGCAACCCCATGAGAAAATAATCCTGCAACCTATTCGCAGGCGGTGGGACTCTCCCAATTAGCCCAAAGCTGCTCGTTGCACCACTCTAGACCCCACCGAAATTCTCTATGCATTGCTGACATGATATTGCTCAACCAACCCGTCAAATTCTTCTAAATTCTCCTGTTAGCATTTCATGAATACTCAAATTCCATTGCATCATTCACATATTCGGCCTCCTGCCGAATAGCCACTGGAATTCCTCGCAGAAACTTGCCAACCACACGACTGCTAACCTGCTCACAGGATAACCCACCTGTGGAAATTACCAATTGACACCTTCCAACGACGCTGTACTGCACAATCTCTACGACATCGATACCCCATCCTACACCCGTTCACATTTATCAACTTTACCAGTCCGTCCGCTCCTCATGGACATCTACTAAATGCGCGATAATATTTTCTAATTCACAACTATACTGCATCCTTCTTCATATAAAACAACTCCTCTCTGTTGTATCCAATCTTTTGCCGAAATAGCCAATATTTCAATTTAAGCCCGTGGACCCAATCATTGTCCACTAAAATTCCCAAATCATTCCAAACTTCCACTCACGAGGTGTGTCTATCTTACCACAAAACTCATATGCTACGCTGTCACTCTCCCACTTTGGTTAAACTAACTCCTTTAAGCAGCTACTCGACTTTGCTTCTTACACCTGGCCTTCTAGAAATTTAACCACTGCCTGACACTTCCCACATGTCCTTCCTCATCTCTTGCTGCCCATCTTTTGACTTAGGCCAATATCTATCTTTGTAGAACTTGACCCGATAGATTGCTACTAACTTCAACCCCTTCCGAAGATCCCCTTCTCTAGCCATCAACATTAGAAATACCTATTCAATCTTGAACCACCGCACACTGCGATCTTTGACAGCCGCTTCTTCAATACTATCTCACTATCTCCCGCCCCAAAGGCGAATCGTATAAGATCATAACACTAACCAACTTAACACATTCTATTCGATCAAGGACGACAATACCATATCACAGATGAAGATTCCACCTCACTTGAAAATGCTAAGTCTTATTACTCTATTCACCCAAACTTGAACATCTATAGTCCAATTGCCTTTCCTCCGCCGGAAATAAAATACTGAAATCTCGGAATCATGCGCGGAGTAGAACTCCCATCAAGTCACTCTCGGCCCTGACATATGGGTAGGCCTCCTACCATCACCTCATTACTACACGATAACCATTCGTGAGCATCATAACAACCTGAGCATAGCCTCCAAGCTCTCAGAAATACAACTACTGAGCTAAAACCACATAATATCCTTCCGCAAAGCAACGACAATAAACCCAACCAACTATGCATGGAAAAACATCACGCACCATATCTGAAGTACCATTACAATTCCGCAATTCGTGATTTATAGCAAGCGCTTTGCGACTCGTAAGATTGAGTAGGAAGAAACGTATGCATCGGCCTCAAAGGAATCAAACCACACGATGAGGAATCAAGAAGGGAAGTACTCCTAATAGCCCTATAGCCTCTCGAAGATAAGTACAGACGTCTCCGCACCGATCTGCAAGACTCTACTAGACTTGCTCATGACTCGTGAGACCTAAGGGAACCTAGTGCTCTGATACCACGTTGTCACGACCCAAAATCCATTAAGGGCGTGATGGCGCCAGACACCACTGTTGGGCAAGCCAATCATTTAAATAGTTAATAAAATATTTATTTTTAAAATTCTTGAAGTCATTCTTTTTGTTTTCGTTAAATAATAATTAGCGAACTTCCACTGAGTAAACAATAATATCTTAACAAATTTAAATAGTGAATAAATCCCATAATTTCCCCAGAACCCGGTGTCACAAGTGCATGATTAAATATCTATGAATTTTACATGTACTACAATTCTTGTCCGAAATACAAACTGGACAAGGAATTTAAAATAAATACAATACATCTGAGGAAGAATCTGCCGGCTGCGGGTCGTCTCCGGATGGTGCAGCTCTTCTAAGTCTCCAAGTCCGTCACATCACTGCGTCAAGAAGGGCCACTATCTATGAATGTACCTGTGCAATAAAAATGCACATCAAGTGTAGCATGAGTACGAAAACAACGTCTACTCAATAAGTATCCCTCCTAACCTCGAAGAGGTAGTAACGAGAGGTCGATTTTGACACTTACTAGAGGACCAACAATATCAAGTGCACTAAAGAAATGAATTAATATAGAGCAATGTAAATACAAAAGACCTACAAGTACAGATTACGTGGTACATTTTCCCTCTTTACAATTTCCTCAACTCTCTACTAGCAAGTTCCCCTCCTTATCCGAAGCATATAAATAAATATGGTGGATTTCATCAAAGAGGCTGTCATAATCCAAATCAGGGGGAAAAACCCTCAGATGAACTGGCTTTTATCCAAATATTCCGCACGATTTTATGGGGATGGTGTATATTTATAGGAAATGCCGAGGCGAACAGCCCGATCCAAAATAGGAGAGGTGGAAAGGAATTCACCCCGCTCGCGGAATATAAATTGTGAAGTGGTCACACATAAGCATACACATTCAAACAGTCCCGCCCGTCTATATCGGGAAACAATTACCCAAGAAATGGAAATTTCTCTTGTAATGGTCACAAATATAGTATTTAAATCTTTTTCTACAAATTCGTTTGTCAAGTTCGATAAGGTTTAAAAATTTCGAAATTCGTCAGCAAAGATACAAGAACGACAAATAAAACATGCTTTCGGGTCCTAAACTACCCGGACATAAACATAATAGTAGCTACGCACGGACTCCCGTCACTTCGTGCATACGTAGCCCCCATAAATAGTAGCACATATTTAATTAGTTCATCTATGGGGAAAATTCACCCTCACAAGGTTAGAAATGAGACTTACCTCGCTCCGAAGATTCATAACCGGCCTCCAAGCCCCCTCCGACGACTCAAATTGATGCATAACGCCCCAAAACTATCCAAATAGTGGGCAAACCAATGAAAATATACTCTAATACTTATAACAATTTAATTCATATAAATCCCCAAATCCGCTCGGAAAGTTGACAAAATTACCCTCGGGCCCACGTGCCCGTATTCCAAAACTTTTCGAAGATAAGGATTACCCATAGCCTTACTAACTCAAATATACAATTTACTCTAATTTCATGCTCAAATTCGTGGTCAAAATCCAAGAATGCAAATTCTAGGTTTTTCTTAAAAATTTCCAACTTTTCCACAATTTTTCATGATTTTCCATGTAAAAATCTAGATATAATCCAAGTAATTAACTTGCAATAGGTGGGATTGGCTTACCTCCAAGTTGCTAGGTGAATGTCCCTCTCAAGAAGCTCCAAAAATCGCCCAAGAATGAAGAAATGAGAAAAAATGCTCAAACCCCCGCTTTAAACACTCACTGCCCAGCGATCTTCGCGCCCACGGCAAACCTTCGCGCCTGCAGTGTCCGCGCCTGCGACCAATTCTTCGCGCCCGCGGTCTTCACACTCGCGGCCAATTCTTCGCGCCCGCGGTCTTCGCACCCTCGTCCAATTCTTCACGCCCACGGTGCTGGCCAGCCCATGCCTTTTCGCTTCTGCGACTCATGCTCCGCATCCGCGAGCTCGCACCTGTGGCCATCTAAGCGCAGGTGCGATCACACCAGAAGCTGGGAGCTTCAGCTTATGCTCTCCAAGTTTAAACTTGGTTCGAGGCTCGTCCGGTTAACACCTGGGGTCCCCGAGGCCCAACTCGAACATACCAACAAGTTCCAAAACATAATGCGGACCTGCTCAAGGCCTCAAATCACATCACCAACATCGAAAGAATGGATCACAACTCTATTCAATCCTTATGAACTTTGAAATTTCCAACTTCTACATTTGATTCCGAAACCTATCAAATCACGTCCGATTGACCCCAAATTTCGCACACAAGTCACATTCAACATTACAGACCTGCCCCAACTTTTGGAATCACACTCCGACCTTGACATCAAAATTTTCAGTTCCGATCGGATTTATCAAAAACCTTCAATTTTCTATCTTTAGTCAAATGACTTCAAAATAACCTACGGACCTCCGAATTCGCTTCCGATCGCGCTTACAGCTCCAGAATCACCATACGAAGCTATTCCCAAACTCAGAATCCCAAACGGACATCAATATCACTGAAATTCACTTTAACCCAGACTTGTGAAATTTCCTTTAAAATACTGACTTCTACAATATGCGCTGAAACGCTCTCGGATCATCCAAAACCCGATCCGAACATACGCCCAAATCCAAAATCATCATACAAAACTGATGGAACCTTCAAATCCTGATTCTTAGGTCTCTTACTCAAAAATCCAATCTTAGTTGATTTTTCAAACTTAAGGCTTCTGAAATGAGAATTTTCTTTCCAAATTGACTCTAAGCTTCCCGAAATTTAATTCCGACCACACCTACAAGTCATAACACCTAGAATGAAGCTGCTCATGGCCTTGAACCGCTGAACGACATGCTAGGGCTCAAAATGACCGGTCGGGTCGTTACGCAATTGCAAACCCCATTTGTGCCTGAACTTAAGAGGGGAAAAATAGGATATTAGTTTATTCTCTAAAATTTTCAAACCTAGAAACCTTAGAAGCTATTTTTCCAAGAGATCTTCTTCCCCAATTCAATGATAAGTGATTCTAACCTATTTTCTTTCAATTACCTATCACATTTCATAAGATTTCAACCTAAAATCTAGGATTTTCATGGTAGAAATTGGGAATTTTGGTGGATATAGGGATTTTTGTAAAATTGGAATTTAGATCTCAAATTAAGGTTATATTTCGAAACAAACTACATAATCGGGCTGGGGGTGAATGGGTAATCATGTTTTGATCCGAATTTCGGGTTTGGACCAAGTAGGCCGGAGAGTTGACTTTTGTTGAATTTTTCAATAATGACCTAAATTGAACCTTTTGCATTCGTGGGTAGTTCCTAAGGTTTATTTTGAATCGTTTGGTTGATAATTTGCTAGATTTGGTTGGTCGGAGGCTTGGTTGAAAGATAAAGCCGTGGTTGAGCTTTGAGTCGATATTTGGAGCGAGGTAAGTGTGTCGTGGTTAACCTTTACTTGAGGGATTAGGAATTGTTTTCCTATTTAGTACGTGTTCAAAAGTTGGTTACAACGTATATGTGAGGTGACGAGTACTTATGCATTGTTGTTGGGTTAGAGCATGTAGTTGAAACTTGTTTCTCGTGATCTATTTTCCTCTTCGATTATGAAATCCGTGACTAGACTAGTTTATCACTAAATTGATCATTCTTTCCGCATTTTATGAGTTATTTGTGATAATTTAATACTATTGGAAGTTGAGGCTCGGTATTTTGGAAACAATGTTGATGTAAGATTTATTCTTGACCATTCTTTCTCCCAAATGTTATATGTTCTTTTCTTCATGGTAAGGGAGTGAGTGATAATGCACGAAGGGTGATGCCGTACCGATTATTGTTCTATTCTTGATTTATACATAGTGAGAAAGAGAGTTAAAGCCCAAAGGGTGATGTCGTCCCATATTTATCATTTCATGATGAAATTGAGAGTAAAGGCACGAAGGGTGATGACGTGTCGTATTTATCATTTTATGGAGAGATTGAGAGTAAAAGCATGAACGGTGATGCCGTTCCATTATTACTGTTTTATGGTGAGGTTGAGAGTAAATGCACGAAGGGTGATGTCGTGCAGTTTGTGTTCATTATGTTTATCCGTCTCATTGGCTGAAGGTTTATTTACTGTTTCACGTTTTTATTCTCTGTTGTAGTCAACGTATTTTGTACCCCTTTCTGCATGTCCCCTCCCAATAATACATGTTTAATTTTTATATGTTGTTATGTTGTTCATATATTTTTATCTCCACAAGTTTCTTTACATGGGTATCCTTTCATAGACCCGTCACTACCCCGTCGAGGTTTAGCTCGACACTTAGGGAGTACATTGGGTCGATTTTACTTATACTACACTCTGCACTTCTTGTGCAGATTTTGTTACTGGTCCCAACTGTACGTGAGGTGCATCAACTCGGATTATCATTTGGAAACTCGAGGTAGATCTGCTAACGTCCGCAGACCTTGAAGTCCCCTTCCATTATCCCTATTTATTGTTATTTTCATTTAAGACAATTTTATTTATTTCAAACCCTATTGTAGAGACTTCAGAGGCTTGTGTACTTGTAACTCCAGATCCGGGTTATACTTAGATATTATTGGTCTTTATGTCATTTCATACTTCATTTTAGTTTCATTTTGGGTTTAATCGGTTTCACTTATTTTAGTTGAATAAAACTAGCTTAAAGATTCTCTAACATTGGCTTTCCTAGCAAGTGAAATGACGGTCCCGAAGGTGGGGATTTCGGGTCATGAACAGTTGGTATCAGAGCACTAGGTTGACTAGGTCTCACGAGTCATGAGTAGGCTTAGTAAAGTCTGGAGGATTGGTACAGAGACGTCTGTACTTATCTTCTAGAGGCTATGTAGTGTAGGAACAATTTTACTTTTATATTTCTCCGTCGTGCAATTTTATTCTCTCATTGATAACTGAACTCTTCTACCTTGTTCTCTCGCAGATGGAAAGAACACATACTGCATCTTCAACTTGACAGCCACCGGAGCCCCTAGTCGCAGCTCCTACTAGGGACAGAGGACGAGGCCGAGGTCGCTCCAGGGGCAGAGGCAGTGCTCAGCCTAGAGCTTGAGAAGCAACATCAGTAGTGGAGCCTCAAGTGGACTTTTATGAGGAGGTTCCAATTCAGATTATACTTGTTGGACCCGCTCAGGTCCCAGAGGGGTTCATCGCCACTCCATTACTTCAGGACGCTCTAGTCCGTTTGGTGGGCCTTAAGGAGTGTATGGCCTAGGACAGTGCATTTTCATGTGGCACCTGCTATCTCTCAGGTTGGGGGAGGAGCACAAACTCCCACTACTCACACTTCGAAGTAGATAACTCCCAGTATCAGTCTTAAGCAGCCCCGCCAGTTGGGGTAGTTCAGTCAGTTGTTGCGGCACAGGCTGGTGATAGGCCTGCCATGTCTTTTGAGGCATTGTTGAGATTGGACAAGTTTACTAAGCTCTTTCCAGTTCACTTCAGTGTTGCACCTTCTGAGGACGCACATGATTATTTTGACCGCTGCCTTGAGGTGCTACGGAACATGGGTATAGTTGAGACCCATGGGGTTGATTTTGCGGTATTTTAGATGGCGAATTCCACCAAGAAGTGGTAGAGATTTTTCATGTTAATCAGACCAGCTGGTTCGCCTACACTTACTTGGGACCAGTTCTCACAGCTATTTCTAGAGAAGTTTCTCTCTATCACACCGATAGAGCATTATCGCAGGCAGTTCGAGCGTCTCCAGCAGGGCAGTATGACTGTTACTCAGTACGAGACTCGTTTTTTGGATCGTCATGCTCTCCTTTTGCTTCCTACTGAGAGAGAGAGAGAGAGAGAGAGAGAGAGAGAGTGAGGAGGTTTATTGACGGACTTTCTCACCCTATCAGGCTACAGATGGCGAATGAGACCGGGGATGAGATCTCCTTACAGATAAATGCTAATGTTTGTAGGCGGATCGAGGTGGTTCTTGCTTAGGAGTGAGGGCAGGGGTCTGATAAGAGGCATCGTCATTCCGGTGGGCTCAGTGGTGCCTCATCTGTAGTCAGGGGTACTTTTGGTATAGGCCATTCTCCCAATCCATATCATTCAGCGCTCCAGGCATCTCACAGTGCTTTTGGTGGTCGCAGACCTCACATGTCTCATCCCGATTAGCTAGCCTGCAGTGCACCACCAACTCGTATTAGTGCACCTACGCTCTAGAGTTTTCATGGTGGTTACTCAGGCCAACATGGTCAGTTTTAGGGTCAGCAGTCACATTAGCCAAGGTCATGTTATACTTGTGATGTTTCGAGGCACATTCCTAGATTTTGCCCTAGGGCACCAGGCAACTCACAATAGCAGGGTTCTCTTTCCATGGTTCCGGTACCAATTACTTCACCGCCTATTCAGCCAGGTAGGGGCAGGGGTTAAATAGCATAGGTGGAGGTCAGGCCATTAGAGGTAGAGGCTAGGCCGTTAGAGGTGGAGGTCAGCCAGTTAGAGGTCGTCCTAGACCTTGAAGTCCCCTTCCATTATCCCTATTTACTGTATTTTTCATTTGAGATGGTTGTATTTATTTCAAACTCTATTTGTAGAGACTCTAGAGGCTCCTATACTTGTGACTTCAGATTCGGGTTATACTTAGATATTATTGATTTTTATGTCATTTCGTACTTCGTTTTAGTTTCATTTTGGGTTTAATTAGTTTCACTTATTTGAGTTGAATACAACCGGCTTAAAGATTCTCTAACGTTGGCTTGCCTAGAAAGAGAAATATTAGGTGCCATCACGATCCCAAAAGAGGGGATTTTTGGTCATGACAGTTTTTGCTAATAACTGTTTTAAAATCTTTAGTGTAACTAGTTAAAAGTGTTGTAAGATTCTTATATAACTAGTTTAAAGTTTATATTTGATCTCTTATATTTATTCTAATATCTCTTGCATTTAAAGTTAATGATCTCTTATAGCTAGTTTAAAGTGTCACGACCCAAAACTATGTAACTGACACCCGGTACACTACCCAATCCGGGCGAATCAAACTATATGATGCATCCAAACCATATGAATGAAAAACAATTTAATTGTGGGAGCTCTTTGAAAATCATATACATTTTCAAGTTAAATGATAAAATATTTTTCCAATTTAAAATCACATATGGCGCCTTTCATGATAATAATGGGATCAAATGTTACAATTATCTTTTTACATATGTCGTGTACCATCCCCTTATTACAACTCATCACAACTATCTATCGAACCTCTATACCAAGAATAGAACTCAATATTTGGGCCAATGGCCAACTAACATAAAAAAAATGACAACATGATAGCTGCCACGAAATAGGAGTAGTGTGTCGTCATATACTTTGGAAAGAGAGTCATCTTAGCCATGTCTGCATGCCACTTATCATACCCCTCATCCTAAAACATGTAAAGTAAGTGGAGCCCTGAAGAGGGGCCCCTGAGGGATGAGTACACCACCAAGGTACTCAATAAGTGTCATAGACTCTCTCTAACTCAAGTTCCTGGAATAAAATTTTACAAAAAAACTATGCAACCAATATTTGATATAAAGTGATAATTATATAAATCATGCTCTTTGTCATTTCAAATGAAAAGACAAGTGAAACATAAACTATGATATAAATTCTTAGAACATTTGTATCAATACAAAATTTTGAATAAAACTCATACAAAACCATTCCAATTTCATTTAGTCATTGACATCACTTTCGTCTCCTTAGGCCTAAACATAAGAAAGTCTTCTTTCTCTTTCATCGGGAGTACTATACCGACACAGACATAAAAACCAACCATTAGTTGATCATCCTAGCAACAAGTAGTTGACCCTACTTTGTTTGGGAGGCTTCCCGTAGTGCCGTATGAGTCGACCTAACTTCATTGCTTTAAGTAATGATCATTTACCCTCTCAATGGGGGACTTTATCTCACAAGCCTGGCTTAGCCTTGGAATGCATCCGTACACTGGCACGTGTAGTTTTAAGGTAACAAACTTAATATTTGAACCAATCTCGGTCATCTCACTAGTAACTCCCAAAATATTTGAATATTCAAAAAGAATTCATAGCATAATTTCCTCAAAGAATCTATTTTTTAGCAAATCATGGTCTTCATAGCCAGTCCAAATCATTTGAACAAAATCAAATGAATAGCCTTCGTTTAAGCCTTTTCCAATTAACATCAATCTAAAGATACAACAAGATTCCTTTATTGAAATGTCAAAAGATAAAAATTTTCATGAAAATATATCTTTAGCACTCAAGCAATTTATACTCTTATTAACAAATAAGTTCTAATAAAACTTATAAGAATTTCCTTAAGTGTCATTATGCCAACAAGTTTTGAGAATAAGATTTTTATAAAATTACATGACACTTAATAAGAAATAATTTAGAAACACATGGTGACATCTTTCTCTCTTGTTCCCACAAGTACATATGCACATTTATAAATAATACAATGTATCGACTTAAGACATGGTTTTAAAGCGAATCCCTCAAGCAGAGTAAGTCTAATTAACTTACTCAAACTTCAAGCTCCAAAAATACTACAATTCTCATATTGATTAAAATGCTCAAATATCGCGCACAGTTCAATATCTACCATTATATATCCCAACTACATCAAAACAGTTATGAAAAGATTCATAAATATCCATTTACGCTTTGCAATTCTGCAACAAGCCTTCAACCATCCCAATTTTATCCTATAGGTTTGCCCATTAGCCTATTAAATTCCATTCTTATCATCTAATACTTATTTGGAGTGATTAATGATACTATGTTAATTACACAACATCATCAAGTCACTATTCATTGCCTTATCCAACAAAACCCTAGGTTTAAGAACACCCGTTCTAATAACTAGTGTTGTATCTAATCCAAATGGTGATTCCCAATTCAGTTCGTTCATCAATTAAGTTATCAAGTCTATTGGAATCATTGGAAACTCAAAACAAATTATATTTCAATCAATTCATCACTATACATCTTCTTCTTTACCCATAACGGCATTCTCAAGACCCACCCTTAGGGTTCATACACTATCCCATTACAACTTCAAATAAAACTCATAAATATTCTACCCATACTCCAATATGTCATATATGGAAATTTCAAGTGAAGGGATTACATCTTGGTGGAAGAATCTCATTTTTTTGGGTGGTTTTGAAGATTGAATACATTTCCTATGAATTTTGATCCATGAATGATGTTAAAACTAACATTAAATGGTGTTATGTAGTCACAAATGGATCTTAAACACTTACATTGAAGTGTGTTGATGAGGGATGTGCTCCTCCTTCTCTCTAGATTCAAGGCCCTTGTCCAAAATTCCATCTCTTTCTCTCTCCCAAAAATAGCCACTTTTATAATTTTCTTGGCATGCATAGCTAGGCACACCTTCAGAATAACTATGCTCCCTTCCTCTTTAGATACCCTTCATTTGACTACCTTGCTGAAATCAGCTATACTCAAGGCAGCGCAGCTACGCACACCTCGCGCTACTGTTATGCTACCCTTCAGTAAAAACACCACAACTTCTTGTAAGAATATCTAATTGACAAATAGTTTAAAGCATTAAAAACTAGACTCATAGATTTTCAATTTGATAGATTGTATACCACATAAATCGTCATATATTATGAGTTATGCTCGTCTAAATTTAGGTCTTGTGCAAACTAGTTTGCAACTTTATCTCATCATATAGTTTTCAACTTGACCTAGCCTTAGGGATTTTCTTACACATATTACCATGATAAATTGATATCCTTCATATCATTAATCCATGTTCACATCCGTATTAATATATTTAGCATGCATTAATCTTCTTAGTATCCTTAAAACACTTCAAAATTTTCCGTGGTGTTATATAAAGTTTATATATGGTCTCTTATATTTATTATAATATCTCTTGTGTTTAAAGTTAATGATCTCTTAAGTTTTTCTGTAATATCTCTTATATAACTAGTTTAAAGTTTTTGTTAATTTACTATTTTAATATTTTTACTGTATCAAGTTAAAAGTTTTTGCTAATATGCAATTCAATATGTATGAAAACTTGCATGATAATCCACCTGCGCCTGTCAAGTTGAGATAAAATCTTAAAATAGTTCAAGACGAAACTGGTTATTTTCCTGGTAGAGTGACAGTTAGTTGTAACATGGGTTATGCAATAGAGAGTTTGAAAAATTCTATTATTTGGAGGAATCCTAGTGTTGTACTTCCTTTTTATTTTTACATAAAGACTTTCTTCATCAATTTCTTAAAAATGAGGAAAAAACCCGAATCGTTCCATGGCATTAGGAAAAAACTCCACAACACTTGAGTTATGATTGGTACGATAAGTTGATAAGTGAAAAATGAGGTATAGTTTTTTTATTGATAAAATATTACTAATAGTAAATAAATTAGCGAATAGATAAATTATTACTAATATTAATTTGTGGTATTGTATCATAGGTGCATTGCATTCCAATAATAAAACCATCTAAGAAAGAATCTAAAAGTAAATGGGTAAAGCGCTTTGAAGAATCGGTGGACGAGGAAGACGAAACTATTGATGAGTTAGTAAGAGAGTTGGATAAAATATAGGTTTAAGGTCCTCTTGATGGCATAGATGAGCAGCAACAAAAACAAAGGTAAGACCAACAACATGAGCGTGAACAAACACATGTGATTAATGAAGATGTTGTTGTAACGACCCGACCTGTTGTTTTACGTTATCGGAACCTGTTCCCCTAAATGAAACTCCCCATAGAGGCTAATTATGATTTATGACTTGCGGGGGCGGGTGGTCCGGGACTCGCGAGTATTTAGAGCAGTAAAGGAACACTTAGTTCCTTAAGGTTGGCCTTTTTGGCCAAGTTTGACTTCGGTCAATATTTTGGGTAAACGACCTCGGAATCGAGTTTTGATGGTTCCGGTAGCTTCGTATGATGATTTCAGACTCGAGCGTATGTTCGAAATGGGTTTTGAATGACCCAGGAGCGTTTCGGCGCCCAATAGCGAAATAAGAGTTTCCTTAAGTTCATATTGTGGTTTGGGACGTGTTTTTGTGTTATCAAGGTCCGAACAGAATTTGGATACCGTGAATAGTTCTATTATGTCATTTATGACTTTTCTGCAAAATTTGGTGTCATTCCGAGTAGCATAGGTCGGTTTGGCGCATTTTTAGCGAATTCCAGAAACTTAAAGTTCTTGAGTTTGATTCTAGGGGTTTTGAGGTGTGATTTTGAGTTTTAGTGTTGTTGTGGGTATTTAGAACGCTCGAGTGAGTCTGTATTATAATTTCGAACTTGTTGGTATATTTGGACGGGGGCTCGGGTGGGCCCAGGTGCATCTCGGGCACCAACCGAGGCCAAAAACCAGCTGAAGCAGTTGCTGGTGCACCTGATCTGGTGTGGCCGCAGGTGCGGTTGCCCAGTCACAAATGCGAGACCACTCCTACGGTCCCAGCCTCGCAGGTGCGACCCCCAGGTGGGTTGCCCAGTTCTCGCAGGTGCGGGCCCTTTCCCGCAGGTGCGGACTCCTGTCCGCAGGTGCGAGCCCAGGCCCTTGTCCCATTTTCCGCAGGTGAGGTCCTTGAGCCGAAGGTGCGGAATCACTGTAGGCAGTGTGTTCTTTTAAAGCACGGGAAATGTTCATTTTCTCCATTTTTCTTCCACCATTATCGAGCTAGAGAGCTTAGGAAAGGTCCAATCACCTAGCTACTCATAAGGTAAGTAAATTCTACCCTAGCATTACTTTAATACATGAATTACTAGTTAAATCAACTACTTAATTAGTGAAAAATCAAGGAAAATGGGTAGTAACCTAGGGTTTTCGAGAATTTAGAGAACTACCCGTGAATTGGCTATGAAATCATGCAACAATCATATATTAACGATCTTTAGGTTATGGGTGAGTGTTTCCTTCGAGAATTTTCGAAATCCGAGCGTGCAGGCCCGGGGGTGGATTTTAGGATTTATTCAAGAATGATGAACTGACAAAATAAGTAGGAATCCATGCCTTGAGTATAATTTGATATATTTGTATAAAATTGGCTAGTTTCGAGTCCTTGGGTGACAAGTTTGGAGTTTCGGGCGCGTTCTTGGACAAGGAAGTAGATTCGACACAAGGTGAATCTCCTTTCTAACCTCGTAAGAGGGAATTGTCCCCATAGGTGATTTAAATGCTATGTGTGGGGGCTACGACGTACAAAGTGATGACAGTCCGTACGTAGCGACTATTATCATTATGTCCGGGTAGTTAGGCTCACATCATGCCTTGTGTTCTTCCTCGTAATGGATTGTATGTTATGAATTCACGTGATATGTAGCATTGTTTCCCTGATTTATGGAATTTGATAATTTGAAAGAGTTGATTATGGAAAGTAATTTTAAAAGAATATTGTGTGTGCAGGTGACCGCTTCGCAATTTACATTCCACGAGCAGTGTGTGATTTCCCCCACTTTCATGGGAGTGGGCCGTACGCCATGGCGGATTGAAAGATGCACTTATGGTTCGAGCCGTTTGACCCTCGATAGTGCATAGATACGATTATTTTATGGCAAAGATTCACTTACGGTTCTCGTCGTTCGACCCTCGGCAATGCATAAATATGATTATTTTATGGAAAAGATGAACTTACGGTTCGGGCCGTTCGACCCTCGGCAGTGCACAAATATGATTTTGTTTATGGCTCAGGCCGGTTGTCCTTATCCCGTATGCACATGATAAAGTTTTACTAAATTCATGGATATTGATTTGGCAGATATTTGGGGGAAGATGAAGTAGTAATTGTTTATTTACTTCCGATATTTACTTAGATTTCAGTGCCTTATATATTTTCTGCTTCACTACCTTACATGCCTACCGTTTTCATCATATTATGTTATATTATATTGTTGGACCTTAGTGAGTGTCAAGTCGATCTCTCATCACTACTTCTTCGAGATTAGACGGGATACTCACTGGGTACATATATATTTATGTACTCATGCTACAATTATGTACTTAATTGTACAGGTTCTGAGGCTGGCGCATCTGGTTGTCAGACCGGAGCTTGATCCTGATTATAGTCGACCCTGACTTCACGATGAGCTGCTTCTCCTGGCGGTCTCCGGCAACACCATGGAGTTTGTTTTGGTTATTTCCCATCTATTTCTTTCACACAGTGGTACTGTATATTATATCTTTTGTATATTCGGTTAGTATGCCCGTAGGACTTGTGACACTAGTTCCTGGAACACACGTGGTAGTTATTACGGATTACGGGTCTGTATATATATTGGCTCACTCCTCCTTATGACCCCTTTTTTATTAAAACTGGCTATTTATCCTTTTCGATTTATGTTTTAAGCTTTAAAAACTAGGTATATGTTGAAATATTTAATCAAATAAGAAAGAACCATTGGTAAATGGAGTATTGGCTTGCCCGACCCCACTGTTGGGCGCCATCACGACCTGAGTTAGGATTTTGGGTCGTGACAACATGGTATCAGAGCACTAGGTTCACGTAAGTCTCACGAGTCACGGGAAAACCCAGTAGAGTCTTGCGGATCGGTAGGGAGACGTCTGTACTTATCTTTAGGAGGCTATAGGGTGTTAGGAAACCTCTCTTTATTCTTATTCTATCGTGCAGTCGATGGTTTACTAAATATCATTCTACTATTCTCTCATAGATGGTGAGGATGTGTACATCTAATGTTCCAGACCCGGGAGGGGCCTCTACCCCCATTGTCCGAGGCCGTGGCAGAGGCCGGGGAGGGCACTGGCCCGAGGTAGGGGACGAGGGCATCCCAAAGCTATTCTGGTTGCACCACCACTAGAGGATCCTATCATAGAGGAGCAGGACGAGGTGCCCTCAACAGATCCTACTCCAGTAGACTTTATGACGGCGCCAGGCTTCTAGGAGGTCATGGGCCGTATGATGAGATTTATAGACACTATGTCCCAGGCTGGTTTATTTCCAGTAGATCACGCCGCTTCTCAGGCGGGAGGAGGAGTCCTGACCCCTACTGCCTAGGCTGCAGTCCAGAGAGCAGCATTACATCATACCCCAGGTACACTACCCGAGGGTGGGGACCAGCCTGTAGCAGCAGCACTTGAGCTCAGACCAGTTGCGGACGGCGATCGACAGAAGTTATTGGATAGATGGACTCGATTGCACCCTCCAGCGTTCGGGGGTGAGCGAGGCGAGGACGCCCAGGATTTCATTGACACGTGTAGGGACATATTGCACAACATGAGTATACTAGAGTCCCATGTAGTGGATTTCACTACCTTCCAGTTGGAGGGCAAAGCTCGTAGGTGGTTGCAGTCCTATATTTTCAGCAGGCCAACCGATTCTCCTCCTGTCACTTGGGAGAAGTTCAAGCAGATGTTTTTGGATAGATATATCCCACCCTCTAAGAGGGAAGAGCTGCGGTATTAGTTTGAGCGGCTAGAGGAGGGACATATGTTAGTGACAGATTATGAGGCCAGATTTTCAGAGTTGTCTCGCCATGCACTCATGATACTACCTACTGATACAGAGAGGGTGCAGAGATTTGTGGCTGGGTTGCATCCAGGTATTAGGGCCACCATGGCCCGAGGGGTGGATATGGGTAATCCTTATCAGCTCGTGGTAGAGATTGCTCGCAGGATCGAGGGGTATCGGTCGAGGAACAGGGAGAAAGGGTAGCATGAAAAGAGGGATAGATTCTATGGAGATTTCAAAGGTTCCCCAGTTAGGGGCATGGGTCAGTTTGGTAGTAGTCAGCCCAGCAGGCCTTCATGTTCAGCCCAGCAGGCCTTCATATTCAGCACCTCCACCACCTCCCTGAGGTGTTCCAGTGAGGCCTCATTTCAGCGCCATGCCATGGTCCTACCGTCCTCCATCCATTCAGAGTTCACCCAGTGGTTATCCCATTCATCCGAGATCCTCCAACCCCTACTTCAGTGCTATGCTAGAGGACGCATATCGCCCTACGACCATTCAGGGTTCTTCTTCGTGGAAGCTGACTATAGTACCTGGAGGTTGTTACGAGTGTGGGGAGCCAGGTCATATAAGGAGGCATTGTCCCAGGTTTCGGGGCAAGGCCGTGCAACAGGGTTATCAGCCGATGGGTCCAGCACCGGAAGTCCGACCACCTAGAGGTTGAGGACAGGTCGGCAAGGGTCGTCCTAGAGGTGGAGGCCAGTCAGGGGGAGGTCAGGAAACTCGTGTTCACTCTGGTGGAGCTCAGTATTCCAGTACTCCAGCTAGATTCTATGCCATTCCGGCAAGATCAGATGCAGTGGCCTCAGACGCCGAAATCACATGTATTATCTCAATATGTGGTAGAGAGACTTCAGTATTATTTGATCCAGGGTCCACCTATTCATATGTTTCAACATTATTTTCTCATTTTCTGGATGCTCCTCGTGAGTCCTTAGATTCTCCTATATATGTGCCCACTCCTGTGGGCGATTCTGTGGTGGTAGACCGGATCTATCGGTCTTGTGTGATCACATTCTATGGATTCGAGACCAGAGCGGGCCTTTTATTGCTCGACATGGTCGATTTTGAGGTTATTCTAGGCATAGATTGGCTATCTCCTTATCATGCCGTGCTAGATTGCCATGCCAAGACAGTTACTTTAGTCATGACCGAGTCGCCTAGGCTGGAGTGGAGAGGTTCCTCAGTTAGTGCAGCCAACCAGGTTATTTCATTCCTGAAGGCTCGACATATGGTCGAGAACGGTTGTCTGGCCTATCTTGCTTATGTGCGGGACACCACCGTCGAGTTTTCGACGATTGATTCAGTGCCTGTGGTTTGAGAGTTTGCTGATGTATTTCCTTCAGACCTTCCAGGCATGCCTCCGGATCGTGATATTGATTTCTGCATTGATTTAGCTCCAGACACCAAGACTATATCTATTCCTCTGTACCGTATGACTCCGAAAGAGTTGAAGGAGAAACTTGAGGAGTTGTTGGCTAAGGGGTTCATTAGACCGTGTGTATCTCCGTGGGGTGCTCCAGTTCTATTCGTGAAGAAGAAGGATGGGTCCATGCGGATGTGTATTGATTACCGCCAGTTGAACAAGTATCCTTTACCACACATCGATGATTTTTTTGACCAGTTCCAGGGTGCTCGAGTTTTTTCTAAGATTGATTTGAGATCGGGATACCATCAGTTGAAGATTCGGGCCTCGGATGTTCCGAAGACTACTTTCCATACGAGATATGGCCACTATGAGTTCCTGGTGATGTCCTTTGGCTTGACTAATGCCCCAACAACATTCATGGACTTGATGAATAGGGTGTTCAGGCCGTATAATGATTCCTTTGTCGTTGTCTTTATTGATGACATCTTGATTTATTCACGTAGCCTGGGGGAGCACAAGCAGCATTTGAGAGTTGTGCTCCAAACTTTGCGGGAATAGAAGCTATATGCTAAGTTCTCCAAGTGTGAGTTCTGGTTGGATTACGTAGCATTCTTGGGGCATGTGGTATCCAGAGAGGGTATCAAAGTTGATCCTCAAAAGATCGAGGCAGTTCAGAGTTGGTCTCGTTCTACTTCAGCTACAGAAATCAGGAGCTTTTTAGGCTTAGCAGGCTATTATCGCCGATTTGTGGAGGGGTTTTCTTCGATTGCAGCTCCATTAACTAGATCGACTCAGAAGAATGCCCTGTTCCGGTTGTTTGACGAGTGTGAGGCGAGCTTTCAGAAGCTCAAGGCGGCATTGACTTCTGCTGTAGTCCTGGTATTGCCTTCCGGTTCTAGGATATACAAAGTATATTGTGACGCTTCACGCATTGGCTTGGGGTGTGTGTTGATGCAGGAAGGGAGAGTCATTTCTTATGCTTCGCGCCAGCTGAAGGTTCATGAGAAGAATTACCCTGTGCACGATTTGGAGTTGGCATCGATTGTTCATGCTCTTAAGATTTGGAGGCACTACTTGTATGGGGTGTCCTGTGCGGTTTATACAGACCACCGCAACTTGCAGCACTTATTCAAGCAGAGAGATCTTAATCTGAGTCAGCACAGATGGATCGAGTTGTTAAAGGATTATGCTATCACCATTCTTTATCATCCGGGCAAGGCAAATATGGTAGTAGATGCCTTGAGCAGGAAGGCAGAGAGTATGGGTAGTTTGGCTTATACTGTAGCAGAGGAGAGACCTCTAGCCTTGGACATTCAGTCCTTGTCTAATCTCCTGGTGAAATTATACTTTTCAGAGCCTCGTCGAGTTTTAGCACATGTGGTTGCGCAGTCTTTGTTATTGGGGGAGATTAAGGCCTGGTAGTTCGATGATCCATGCTTAGCAGAGCTTCGGGGGAAAGTGGTACAGGTTGGTGCCAAGGAGGTTACTATTTGTGAGGATGGTGTTCTGAGACTTTAGGGCCGTTTATGTGTTCCTAATGTTGACGGACTAAGGGAGAGGATTCCAGAGGAGGCACACAGTTCTCGGTATCCTATTCATCCTAGTGCTACAAAGATGTATCATGATTTGAAACCTCTTTACTGGTGGAGGTGGATTAAGAGGGACATTGTGGAGTATGTGACTAGGTGTCTTAATTGCCAGCAGGTGAAGTATGAGCACCAGAGGCGAGGAGGCCTACTTCAGTAGATGCCCATTCCTGACTGGAAATGGGAGCGCATCACTATGGATTTCGTGGTTGGGTCGCCTCAGACTTTGCGGAAGGTTGACGCAGTTTGGGTCATTGTGGATAGATTGACCAAATCGGCACATTTCATTCCTGTACCTACTACATATACTTCTGAAAGGTTAGCCGAAATCTACATTCGGGAGATAATCTGGTTGCACAGTGTACCGGTGTCCACTATATCAGATTAAGGTCCTCAGCTCACCTCGCACTTCTGGAGGGCATTGCATAGTGAGATGGGTATCCAGATAGACCTCAACACAGCGTTTCACCCTCATACTGATGGCCAGTCGGAGCATACGGTTCAGATATTCGAGGACATGCTCAGGGTATGTGTGATTGACTTCGGAGGTCAGTGGGACTAGTTCTTGCATTTGATCGAGTTTGCTTACAATAATTGTTATCAGTCCAGCATCGAGATGGCTCCATTTGAGGCTTTGTATGGTCGGTGATGCCGTTCTCCTACGGGGTAGTTTGAGCCTAGTGAGTCTAAGTTATATGGAACCGACCTAGTGAGGGATTCTTTGGAGAGGGTGAAGTTGATTTAGGAAAGGCTCCGCACAGCACAATCCAGACAGAAGAGTTACGCGGATCAGAGGGCGCGTGATGTATCATTTATGGAGGGAGACAAGGTTCTGTTGAAGGTCTCGACGATGAAGAGTATTATGAGATCGGGAAGAAGGGCAAGTTGAGCCCGAGGTTTATAGGTCCCTTTGGGGTGTTGAGGCATGTTGAGGAGGTTGCTTATGAGCTAGATTTACCTCCCAGTTTATCAGGAGTTCATCCGGTCTTTCATGTATCCATACTCCGGCGGTACCACGCCGACTTCTCTCACGTGGTTGATTTCAGCACTATTCAGTTGGATGAGAGGTTGAGCTACAAGGACGATACAATTGCTATTACTAATAAACAAGATCGCCAGTTGAGGTCCAAGAGAGTTTCTGCGGTGAAGGTCCAATGGAGGTGCCAACCAGTCGAGGAAGCGATTTGGGAGTCCGAGGAAGACATGCGGAGCAGATATCCACACTTATTCAGCACTTCAGGTATGACTCTAGACCTATTCGAGGACGAGCATTTGTTTAAGAGGTGGAGAATATAACGACCCGACCGGTCGTTTTGCGTTATCAGACCCCGTTCCCCTAAATGAGACTCCCCATAGCGGCTTATTGTGATTTATGACTTGCGGGGGCGGGTGGTCCAGGATTCGGGAGTGTTTAGAGCAGTAAAGGAACACTTAGTTCCTTAAGGTTGGCCTTTTTGGCCAAGTTTGACTTTGGTCAATATTTTGTCTAAACGACCTCAGAATCGAGTTTCTACGGTTCCGGTAGCTTCGTGTGATGATTTTGGACTCGAGCGGATGTTCGGAATGGGTTTTGAATGAGCCGGGAGCGTTTTGGCGCCCAATATCTAAATAAGAGTTTCCTTAAGTTCATATTGTCATTTGGGATGTGTTTTTGTGTTATCGAGGTTCGAACGGAATTCTGAGACCGGGGATAGTTCCGTTATGTCATTTATGACTTGCCTGCAAAATTTGGTGTCATTCCGAGTAGTATAGGTTGGTTCGGTGCATTTTTAGCAAATTCTAGAAACTTAAAGTTCCTGAGTTTGATTCTAGGGGTTTTGAGGTGTGATTTTGAGTTCTAGCGTTGTTATGGGTATTTCGAAGGCTCGAGCGAGTTCGTATTATGATTTGGGACTTGTTGGTATATTTGGACGGGGGCTCAGGTGGGCCTAGGTGCCTCTCGGGCACCAAACGAGGCCAAAAACCAGCTGAAGCAAATGCTAGTGCACCTGATCTGGTATGACCGCAGGTGCGGTTGCCCAGTCGCAGGTGCGATACCGCTTCTGCGGTCCTAGCCTCGCAGGTGCGACCCCCAGGTGGGCTGCCCAGTTCTCGCCGATGCAGGCCCTTTCCCGCAGGTGCGTAGCCACAGGTGCGGACTCCTGCCCGTAGGTGCAAGCCCAGGCCCTTGTCCCATTTTTCGCAGGTGCGAGCTATTGCTCGTAGCTGCGAGATCGTAGTGCGGTCCTTGAGCCGCAGGTGCGGAACCACTATAGGCAGTGTGTTCTTTTAAAGCACAAGAAATGTTCATTTTCTCCATTTTTCTTCCACCATTGTCGACCTAGAGAGCTTGGGAAAGGGCAAATCCACCTAGATACTGATAAGGTAAGTAAATTCTACCCTAGTATTAGTCTAATACAGGAATTACTAGTTAAATCAACTGCTTAATTAGTGAAATCAGGGAAAATGGGTAGTAACCTAGGGTTTTCGAGAATTTAGAGAACTACCCGTGAATTGGCTATGAAATCATGCAACAATCATATATTAACGATCTTTAGGTTATGGGTGAGTGTTTCCTTCGAGAATTTTCAGAATCCGAGCGTGCGGGCCCGGGGGTGAATTTTGGGATTTCTTCAAGAATGATGAATTGACTAATAAATAGGAGAATTCCATGCCTTGAGTATAATTTGATATATTTGTATAACATTGGCTAGTTTCGAGTCCTTGGGTGATGAGTTTGGAGTTTCGGGCGTGTTCTTGGTCCGGGAAGTAGATTCGACACGAGGTGAGTCTCCTTTCTAACCTCATAAGAGGGAATTGTTCCCATAGGTTATTTAAATTCTATGTGTGATGTTTGTGGGGGATATGTACGTACAAAGTGACGAGAGTCCATACGTAGCGACTATTGTCATTATGTCCGGGTAGTTAGGTCCATAAAGCCTTGTGTTCTTCCTCGTAATGAATTATATGTTATGAATTCACGTGATATTTAGCATTGTTTCCCTGAGATTTATGGAATTTGATATTTTGAAGGAGTTGATTATGGAAAGTAATTTTAAAAGAATATTGTGTGTGCACGTGACCACTTCGCAATTTACATTCCGCGAGCGGTGCGTTATTTCCCCCACTCTCATGGGAGCGGGCCGTACGCCTCGGCGGATTGAGAGATGCACTTATGGTTCGGGCCGTTCGACCCTCGGCAATGTACATATACGATTATTTTATGGCAAATATGCATTTCTGGTTTGGGCCGTTCGACCCTCGGCAGTGCATAAATATAATTATGTTATGGTAAAGATGCACTTATGGTTTGGGCCGTTCGACCCTCGGCAGTGCACATATATGATTATTTTTATAGATCAGGCTGGTTGTCCTTATTCCGTATGCGCATGATAAATTGTTACTAAATTCATGGATATTGATTTGGCAGATATTTGGGGGAAGATGAAGTAGTAATTGTTTATTTACTTCCAGTATTTACTTGGATTTTAGTGCCTTATATATTTGCTGCTTCACTACCTTTACATGCCTACCGTTTTCATCATATTCTGTAAAATTATATTGTTGGACCTTAGTGAGTATCAAGTAAACCTCTCGTCACTACTTGTTCGAGATTAGATGGGATACTCTCTAGGTACATATATATTTATGTACTCATGCTATGCTTCTGTACTTAATTGTACAGGTTCTGAGGTTGGCGCATCAGGTTGTCAGACCGGAGCTTGATCCTGATTATAGTCGGACCTGACTTCACGGTGAGCTGCTTCTCTTGGCGATCTCTGGTAGCACCATGGAGTTTCTTTTGCTTATTTCCCGTCTATTTCTTTCAGACAGTGGGACTGTATATTATATCTTTTGTATATTCTGTTAGTATGCCCATAGGACTTGTGACACTAGTTCCTAACACTCATGGTAGTTATTACAGATTACGGGTATGTAAATATATATTGGCTAAAGCTTCCTTATGACCACTTTTAATTAAGACTAGCTAATTATCCTCTTCGATTTATGTTTTAAGCTTTAAAAACTTGGTATATGTTGAAATGTTTAATCAAATAAGAAAGAACCCGTGGTAAATTGAGTGTTGACTTGCACGACCCCGCTGTTGGGCGCCATCACGACCTGAGTTAGGATTTTTGGTCGTGACAGTTGTTGAGTAGAGGCAAGTGATTAATAAAGAGGAACGTCTTCGTGCAAGTCCTCCGCTGGTAAAAGAATCATATGCACGTGAGACACCTATGTGGTTATAGTTTGAATGATTTTCGTATTTCTAGTATTGTTGCTTCTGGTTTTAATAGGTTCACTTCTAGTCTTAATGGATTGCATTATCGTAGTAAAGCTGATATTAAAGATAGTTTTGAGGAGCAGTTAGGCATGGTTGAGGAGAATTTAAAGATACATTCGAAAAAGGTGAAAAAATCTTTCGATGATATTCAAAAAAGTTTGAATTGTTTGGGGAAGATACATGATATTAAATTTTTTAGAAATATTAGACGTCCAGCTAGATTTAGGAGCCCCTCTTGGATAGTTGATGGATGACCAAAAAGGAAACATAGAGTAGCTGAAGTGATAAGGCAATTGTGCAGTCATGGACTGAGAAAATGTACTATGCAAGTAGTTACGCCTTCTGCTTTGCTGGATGATTCTTTTGAAGAGTAGAGGAAGTGAGATGAAGAAGAGCAAGAAAATTCATGACAGTTACTTATGTTCTTTTTTTTGAAAATTCATGGAAGTAGAACTTACTGTGCAAATGTTTTGAAACATCCAATTGTTGTCAATTGAATCTGTTATGTTCATCCGACACTAAGTCTATCCTCGAACTCGAGTTTCTTTGCTCCAACATATGTAACTACCCCAGTAATAATGAATAATCTTCTTCTGGTGTCCCTCTTATGATTGCCAAGGCTTCTTGTTATTCTTTCCAAGATTTCTAGTAACTTACTTCACATGAAATTTCATTATGCACCAATGATTTTACCTCTTTTGATGTTGGTCCTTGTCCCGATGAATCAAAATTTGTGCGCATCATTTCGGAAACTAAATCATAGGAAGCTTGTTTTTGGTACTTTGCTGCACTTTTAATCCCACAATTATGCTCACCACAGTAATTTTTAACGACAAAGCATGACGAAATAGCTAACATCAAAACACGTACATGCCAAGTTCCCTCCTCAATAATGCATTTAACAAAAACCAACAAAGGATTAGACTTATTTCCCTTGTAATGAAACTTTGCAAACACATCAATCATTTTTAGCTTCCTCAGACTTCCTTTTTGATTTCAAATATTTTCCCAGATGAACATCAGAACGATTACAAATCTACCTTCATTGCAATACTCGTTGCTCGACATGGTTGTAAAGATATCCTTCCAAGTCATATTTTTCTTAGCACTTTATCATTCCAAAAAATCCATTCCAAATTCTCTCCCTCCCTAAAACAACCTTCTTCTGAATAAATAGTTCTAGAATCATCAACTTGGTGAGCGGGCGTTACGTTATGCTCCACTAGAAGTTCGTGAAACTTATCCATTGATTCCCCATTCCATTAAAATGGGCTATAAATCCCTTGGATCACATTACAATCATTGCTTTCCACAATAAATTGTGTATCACCACTTCTATAATTTGCTGCACTTATCTTCTTAATTTCATCTGCATCCTCATGTAAATAAACTTTCAGTGTTGGCCTAGCACCTCGTTCATCAACAATTGTAAAATAGGAATTTAAATCAAAATCATCCTTTATTGAAGCATACAGATTCTCTTGCCAAATTTTATCCAAAATCATTCGCTTGTAACTCATAATAATGTTTTCCCGATTACATGTTATCTTGCATCGCTGACATGTTACTTCTACCAAATCAACATAACGTCCTCCTTGGCGACAATGAATCACCCTAATAATTTTCCTCTCCTTAGACTTAAACTCAAGGCGAATAGTCAAATCAAACATTGATATCTACCTATAAGCAAAAACAAAACTCAATTAATACTAGTCTCTTGTATTTTATAATAGCAACCTCCCATGTTTAATATATAAATCTCTTATATAAATGGAAAAGGGATAAAAAAAATACCCTTATCATTTGGTAAATGGTTTACTTTTATGTTTCGTCCACCTATTGGTCCAAAAATGTATACAACGTTATTTTCCGATCTAAAATCACCCCCACGACCAACAAAAAATTTTGTGGTCACCTTTTTAATGTGTTAGCAAAACGTAATTAGACCACATGGCTTCGTGATCCGAATTGGTTTTAACCCTCCCCATTTGTTAAACCCGACCCATCCATAAAATAATGAGCATCATTTTCTCAAACTTTTATCGTACTCTCAGAGAAGTATTATTCCCATCTAGAGGTTTGGTGTTTGGGTAAAGCCAATGTGAAGAACTTTAAAAAAGAACTGATTTGTTCTTCACTAATGACGTTGATTCTGTGCAATATTTGTGAAAAATTGTATTGAGATTGAGTTTTCTGGCATAAATCTGATTGTTAAGTTAGATTTGGAATTTGTTTATGGTAAGGCAATGAAACTTGACAGAACATTTTATGGAAAACGCCATTGAAGGATTAAGCTCGAGCTGGAATTTTAAACTCGATTTCGAATGCGATTACGAGCTTGAAACTGTTTAATTGTTGATTGTTAGCTAAAATATTACTGATTCTAGCTGAAAATCAAAAAGATAAAATGAAATGGGGTAAGGTTGGATGGTGATGTCTTTGCTTGACGAAAATGGATTTAAGCAGTGATATATTTTTCTTGTGATGTTATTCTGGTAACTTTTCCATCATTGGAGCAATCAATTTCTGGCCGATAGCTTAGAGAAGATCTTTAAAAATTAGGACGGATCTCAAATTGGGGCGGGTTAAAATATGTCACTACCCAAAATCTATACTAGTCGTGATGGCACTTAACCTAACCCTCTAGGTAAGTTAATTAACAACTATCCAATTTAATAAAATTTATTAAGAGAAGAAATGATAATAAAACTCTGTAACACAAGAATTTCCCCCAAGGACTAGTATTACAAATCATGAGCTTCTAAGAATAGAGTTTACAAAGCTGGTATGAAGTAAATACATCATCTGTTTGAAAAGTATATAAACAGAGTTTTTATGAATCTAAGGATACCATTAACAAGAGACAACTACAAACGGAACACAGGTACATCTTCAAATCCAGCTCCCATCGAACACAACAACATCAGCAGCCAACATCTGCACAACCTACCCCATGTACTCAATAAGTAACAAACTTAACCTTAGGTTGAAAGTAGTGACGAGCTGGAACAAAGGTCGGGTCCAACACCAAAAGCCAACGACAATTCATAACAACGTAAATCAAGTAATAAAAGGAGTAACTCGGAGATAAAATGCTTAGCTTTTCATAGTTCTTCTGAGAATAGTTCCCTTTTAAAGTATATCAGCAAAAACCCAACTCCTTTATCGAAATCATCAAAAATACGAGTAAGCTTGAAAACTGTGAGTTTTTCCCAAGATCCTTTCAAAAATAAATATGATGTTCCATTTTCCTTTTAGAGAGCGAGTGTAAAATACATCTCTATGCCCATATGTCAGGATTTGTGAGAAATCATGAATGATGTGATACTATACAACATGAGGAAAAATGCATCTATATGTCTGTATGCCAAGTGTGCATGCCAAATACATTGCAAATTAGTGATAAAAACTATATGCGTACTATCAGAGTATCAATTCACTCAGTCCTCCTAATCACTCAGTTCTCACAGCCACTCAGACCTCACAGTCATTCAGTCCCCACAACCACTAAAACCTCCCAATCACTCGACGCTCGGCACTCACACTGTAATGACCCGGCCGGTTGTTTTGAGAGTTATAGCACCATTCCCCATTTCTGCTTCTTTTTGTGTTATGCATCTATATTGTGTTATACCGGGTTAGTTGGTTCAGGTCCGGAGTGGTTTCAGAGTGAATTGAGACACTTAGTCTCTCTTTGGGATAAGCTTAAGTTGGAAAAGTCAACAGGATGTTGAATTATGTGTAAACAATTTCGAATTGGGATTTGTATGGTTTTGTTAGTTCCGTTGGGTGATTTTGTACTTGGGAGCATGTCTAAAATGTGATTTGAAGGTCTGTAGTAGAATTAGGCTTGTATTGGCGAAAGTTAAAAATTTGATGATTTTGGTCGGTAGTGGAAAATTTGATATCAGGGTCAGAATGGATTTCCGGAAGTTGGGATAGGTTCGTGGTGTCATTCGTGACGCGTGTGTAAAAATTTGAGGTCATTCGGACATGGATTGGTAGGTTTTGGCGTCGTTTGTTGAATTTGGAATTTTAGAAATTCTTAGGCTTGAATCCGAGGATAATTTGGTATTTTTATGTTGTTTTGAGTGACTCGAAGGCATGGCTAAGTTTGTATGTTGACATATGACTTTTTGGTATGGTTGGTTGAGGTCCCGAGGACCTCTGGTGAGTTTTGAGTGGTTAGCGGATCGATTATGGGTTCGGGAGATGGCTGATTTTGCTGATGTCTGTGGCTGTTGGTGTTTTCTACACCTACGGATGGGGAGCCACAGGTGCGAGGCTGCAGATGTGCTCGGGTAGCAGATGCAGACACAGAAGACCAGGGTTGTGTCTGCAGGTGCATAGGAGTGGTCGCATCTGCGAGCCCGTAGGTGCGAGACCTGGGGTGTAGATGCGGAAAAGCAAAGTTTTGTCAATTCCGCAGAAGCGGCAGGAGATGTGCATGTGCGCGTCCGTAGGTGCGGAATTCGGGACTTAAGTGATTTTTCTGCAGACACGAAGATTATTGGTCAAAAGCGAGACCGCAGGTGCATATTTTGGGCTGCAAGTGCGAAAGACCTGGGCAGAACCTATAAATAGAATACTTCGCAAATTTTGGTTCATTTCCACCATTTGCAGTCGGTTCTTGGAGCTTTTTGGAGTGATTTTGAAGGGGATTCAAGGGTTTTTCAGTGAGGTAAGTTTCTTGAGCTCTAATACTCTTATCTATGGTGTTTTCCCATTGTTTTATCATCTAATTAATGAGATTTAGGGGTGAAAATAGGGGGTTAGGGCTTGGGATTTTGGAGAGTTTAATTTGAGGATTTGAGGGACCAAATGATGTCGAATTTTGATAAAATTTCGTATGACTAGACTCGTGAGTGAATGGGATTTCATGTTTTGTAACTTTTGCCGGATTTCGGTGTAAGGCCCCGAAAAATTTCACTATATAATTTAATGTTTTGTGGTGTCAAGGTAGGATAATGCATTGTATTTTAAAAGTTTTGGGTTGAACAATGCGCTGGGGAGTTGAAATTTTTTCTCACGGCTAGACCAGTCTTTAGCCAGGCTGGACCAAGCTTTAGGCTGGCGATGTCAGGTCTGTAGCCCGATCCGAAAATTTTGGACTATCTATTCTTGTATCTTTCTTACCCGACCCAACTTCATTAAATACACACAAGGGGTCATTTTTGAACAAAACATCTGATGGTTTAGAGTGTGAGAGGGAGCCCTAGAGTGAGGAAGTGATATTCATTAAAGCATTCTTAAATTCTTACACAAATCTTTGAAGATTAACAAGGAAAACACACTAGATCTTCATCCTTGAGGTAAGATTCTACACCCTAACCCCGTAATTTAGAATTTTAGCTAAAGATGGGTAATTATCAAGAAAGGTTGTGGGTATTGGAGTCGTTATCTTGCTTGCATGTGTTATCAACGGGTGTAGGAACATTGTTGAGCTAAAAATGTTTAATCATGGGTTGAAGGTTGATGAAATCCTCTATAAAAGGACTTTAAAGACTTAATGCACACCTAGTGTTTGATGGGACGCTCAAACGAGCTAAGACTATGAATATTTTCGTAATTTGTATTCAATTTTGTTATATCTCGAAATAGATTGGGGATTGCTAAGATTTCCGGAATGTTGTAGTAATTTAAGGAAAATCTCAAGCAAGGTATGTTGGCTAAACTTTATCTCTCGAAATTGAATTCCATATTGTTTCCGCAAGTTTAAGTATGACCGGCACCAAATCCCAAATCTTTCCATTCCGCGTTACCCCCTATAAACTCATAAATATGATTCTTTCGAACGAGCCTTATATTGAGTAATATATGTTTAAAGTAAGGGTTTCTTGTTAGTATGGCATAGTCTCGAGTGGTAATTTTAATGAAAATTGGTATACTAATTAGGTGAAGAAGACTCGATGTGCTAAATACTCCTACTTTCTAGTATGTGTACTAAATGGCTTGATTGAGTGTGCTTAGTTGATGATAAACTATAAAGATACTTGAAAACGAATTAAATAAACTTGGGAAGTAGAGTGTGGATAACATATATACTTGTTCCTAGCGAGGCCTACGAAATGAGAAAAAATATATATGAAATAGATTATGAGAGGAGCCTCGTCTCAACTATTTAAGATAACTTCTAAAAGTGGAATTTGCCTAAAGCTCTTTGAGGTATGTATGGATAAACCCCCCCCCCCCNAAAAACTCTATGGTGCTCCCCTATAAATTATATAAGCCTTAATCTTGATTGATGAAGGAAATAACATTTCAAACGTATTTTTGTTGTAAGACCTTATGTGCCATATGCATTCAAGTGCTTCCATGATGCGACTGTTACTTGGTGAAGTATTGATGTTATGGAAAACATGTTAAATTACAAAGGAATGTGACAGTATCTATAGGCCCATGATTCGTGTTTGCTCTCATGTGTACTTGATGTTTTGAACCGAACGACTTGTTGATGAAATTGATATTGATGTAAAATATGTGGAAATGAATTGAATGGGTCCTAGTGCCAGGTATGAATTAATGATTGTGGCCACTAGCGTTGGAAGACTTGAAATATATGTGCGCAATGAGAAATGAGATGATTGATGAAAATAGAAATGTCTTGAGTAAGACGGCCTAGCCGATGGGCCGTGATTGGACACCATGACACACACATGGTGGTTTTTTCCTGTGTTATGAATCGAATTGAATTTGAATCAGAAATTGGTATTGTGGAACCATATCTCCAAGGGAGATAACCTAGCCGATCGGGTCGTGATCGGACTCCGTATAAAAGTACAGTGGTGATATGAGTAATGAGATATTAATGTTAGTGATGGCCAAGCTAATGTTAAAAATGATTATCTTGAAAGCTTGTGTGATTCCTTAATTGACGTTGTGATGGTGCTTATGTTTCTCATTGACTTCTTGAATTCTTCTTATTGAACTATTGATCTTTATAAGGAGATGTGTGTTACTTCCATATGTTGACAATCATTAGGTTTCACTTGGACATTTCGATGTTATTGATTGTGACTGGATTGTTTATATGGATTTCCTTTTCCTGTATGATTATTCTATTTTGAAATATGATTTTTAGCTTTACATACTACTATTATTCGACAGTACTAACGTCCCTTTTGTCGGGGGCGCTACATCTTTAAATGGATGTGGGTGGTTCCATAACATGCATTGTTGGTTGCAATTAGTGGAACATCTTCTTTTCAGCCGACTTAGTGAGCCCCACTTCATTTCGGGGTCCTGTGTTATTTATTTTTCATGTACTCTGTATTTTGAGATATAGCCGGAGCCTTGTTGCCGACATTTCCACATTACTCTTGAGTAGTATTTAGAGGCTCCGTAGACAGGTTGTGGGTGGTGTTTGATATAGGAAATCAAATTAAAAATATTGGTATTTGGCATGTATTTTTTTCATCATATCTATAAAAATTGAAATATTTTGGATATCATGGTTGAAACTGCTAATGGAAACAAAATGGAAGTTCTTAATGAAATATTTATAAAGTATGATTAATGGAGTACATTTCCTCTTTATTCAAAAATGAATTTGGGTAGAATGAAATCTAACAGGCTTGCTCAGTCGGGTTTACTCGGTTGAGCGCCAGTCGCGCTCCTCGGTTATGGGGCGTGACATTTGGGATGTGGGCCCGAGGGTCGGGTTAGAGCCAATTTCGGGTTTTGAGTCTAATTTGGTAATGTTTCTTGTGGAATTTTTCCCTTTAGCGTATATTGATGGTATTGTACTGGTTGTGAATAGATTCGGAGCATTTGGAGGCCAAATCGAGTGGCAAGGGCATCTCGGAGTAAGATTTTGGCTTGGTTGAGGTAAGTAACAGTTTCAAACATGATTTTGAGGGTTCGAAACCCCAAACTATGTGTTATCTGATTAGCATTAAGGTGACACACATGGTAAGTGACGGGCGTGCGGGCGTGCACCATGAGAATTGTGGCCTGGATGATTCCACGGCACCATTAATGACTGTATCCTGTTAGTATCCATGTTTCTATCATGTGATGAATTAGTTGAGCTGTAAACCATGCTAGATATCATGTTTAGACTTTGTGTCGGTATTGTTAGGACCCTTAGCGGTCGTTTTTTGCTGTTACCTTATTCGTTTCATTTATTATTCCATACCCAGTCATGATCATGCATCTTTGTATCATATCTCACCCTCAGTAATTTATTGATCCATTATATCATTTGTTCCGGGTTGTTTTCATTATATTGTGAGCCCATGGTAAGAATGGAGAGGTTGATGACTGAGTGAGGCCGAGAGCCTGTTAGAGTGAAAGTTATGGGATCGGGATGTATGCCCCAGCGAGTATATTGATGATTTTGATGGCGCTTCGGTTGTAGGAGCCCCTCCGAAGTTTGTAACACACCCCCAGTGAGCGCGGTTGATATGGTTGAGGGATGGATATTCTCTGGACATGGATCTTGTCCGATGTAGTTATTACCTGGAGAGGGATCTTCTCCGTAGGGTTGGATTGCCCTTGGTCCTCGTTACCGAATGACCTATGGTCATACGTTGTGTATATATATTTCGGGATGGATCTTCCTTGGGCCGGTTGAGCCATATGCGGTATCGAGTGGTTGAGATATAGAGAGTGAGGCATTTGAGACTGATTCTATGGTGCATCATTTTCAGTATATGCATTGGCATTTAGTGACAATAGAGTTATCTTCAATACACTGTTCGACATTGTTTTACTTCCAATCCTGAATTTTCCTAAACTGTTGTAAGAGTATCCTTGTGTTTTCGTACATTTATTTCATGTTATTTGCACCTGCTGAGTTTGTCACTATCTTCAGTCCATAGTTTGGACCTGTTACTTACTGAGTTGGTGTACTCACAAAACTCCCTGCACCTTGTGTGCAGATCTAGGAATTTCTGGGCACGACGACGGTTGTTACCTGCATTGGAGTCAGGGACTATTGAGGTAGCTGCATGATGTTCATGGACCTTGATTTTATCTTCCCTAGTTTATTTTATTTTGATCTTGATTCTATAGACATTTTGTGGACTATGTCCGGTTATTAGACGTTCATGTACTCAGTGACGCTCTGACTATTGGGACATTTGTATCGTATTTTGCGTAACTTTGTGTTTAAAATGGGATTTTGTTCATGTTAAACAATACCGCTATTAAATTTAAAGGGTGTTTTACTGAAATGAAAGAAAATTTTGCTTTTAGGCTTGCCTAGTTTCACGATAGGAGCCATCACGATCGGGTAGGGTTTTGGGTTGTGACAAGTTGGTATCAGAGCCTAGGTTACATAGGTCTCACGAGTCATGATCAGGTTTAGTAGAGTCTTGCGGATTGGTATGGAGACGTCTGTACTTATCTTCGAGAGGCTGCAAAACCTTTAGGAAAATCTCACATTCTTGATTTTTTGTCGTGCAAATCTGTTGATTCTGGTAACTAAACTTCTATAGTTTCATTCTCTCACATATGGTGAGGACTCGTACTACCGATCAGGGTGATCAGCCACCAGTACCACCTGCCAGGGTCGCGAGAGGCCGAGGCCGTGGTAGGGTTAAAGGTGCAGCCCGCACAACAGTCAGGGCAGTACTTGCAGACCCTCCAGTTTCTCCAGACAAGGTCCCAATTGGAGATGACCCACCGGGACAAGCTCAGGCACCACCTATCGATGCCCGGAGGGACAACTTGTCATAGTATTATATATGTTCGCAAAGTGAATCCTAGAGATTGGTTAAAAGCTAACGGAAAAAGTATATAAGAGTCACATTGGTGCATATTCAAGGTTAGAATCGTGCAGGCTGCATGAAATAAGGTAGAAACATTTAGGAGATTGGATGAAATTCGACCACAAGTCGTGGTGTGAGAAAGAGGCCTAAAGAAGGGAATGCCCTAGCCTTTGGATTTATTCACCAAACAACTCCCTAGATGGCAAATAAAATATTAAAATATTCGTAGGAGTTATTGGTTAAGAGACGGATAAGTGCATTAGTCAACATTCGAGGGCGAATGTTCCAAATGGGAGAATGATGTTACACCCTATATTTTTGTACGTGAGCGTACGTCGTAAGTCAATTAATGTAAGCTTAGAAATAAGATTATATTTGGAAGCATCTAAAGTAAGCTAATTATGTTACCTTGAAGGTTACAAATATTAAGATCATGAATAACGAGTACCAAGAGGGTTGGTAATCTTAGAAGCTAAACCAATTGAAGAAAATAAGTTTCCTCAAAAGTTGACGAGTTTGGAATGTTACAACATGTACTTTAGGGTGAGACTATGGTTAATTACATGATAAGTCGGTTATTCTATGAGTTATTTTTGTTGTATTATTGTCGTGTGCTACGTTTTGAAGTCAATTAAGTTGTTGAACAAAAGTTGGAAAAGGTCTTCACAAGTTACATTCATAATGTGCTGAAAATTAGGTCAAATGTAACTGCGATTTTCTACCAATATATTTGGAATTATTTAATGATATACCAACAAAATTAAATATATATGAGTTTAGTATCCAATGAATTAAACCATTTGTCTATAAGACGTTGGAGTAGAGATATATTTGCATTTTAGCGAGACTGCGCCAAGAACATCTCTATAGGACCCACATAGGCGGTTTAGATATGTTTATATATATTAGACGCCTCAATCCCCGTTTTAACTCGTTTATTTTCAGTATATTCAGACTGTATAAAACTTAAAAACTCTCTCAAGGTTCTCTCATGATCCAAGACCCAAATAAAGGGCAAACGACACAAAGCAAGTGTCAGGAATCCCGTCGTGCTAGTAAGTTTCTTGTTCTTCTTGTTGTTGCAGATTTCTGGGTAGTTCCAGCCCGTATTGGAGGTTGTTTTAAGTGATGTATGTTATTTAAAATAATCTCCCATGGTTTTTATATCAATCCTAGGTTATTTCAAGTCTTGCAAATGGATTACACCATATTTCAACATCAAAAGTTAGTTCTACTTAAGAATAACACCTCTTTGAGGTTGTGTTGTCATTGAGGATAGTTGTGGGCTGCATTTTTCTGAAATTTAAGGATTTTAATACTGGTTAAAGTGATTATAACATCCTAATACTTGTGCCTAAGCTTTCTTCTATGTTGGTTAAGTTTTTAGGATAATAAACTACAACATAATACTTGGATTAGCTTAAGTAACTTCTATGGTATTGTATTGCCATTGATGGATGTTGTAAGCTAAATAAAACTTGGATTTCAACTTGAAGCTACTGTAGGAGGCATGCGTATTGTGTTCTTTCAGGTTCTTAAGGTTATCTTGATGTTGATTAAGTTAAATAGGTGGACTAGACATGAACTAGTGAATTAAGTTGCAAATTGAAGAAAGTTGGAGTTGGGAATTGTTTCCTTTGCTATAAATATATGGTATAAGGATGGAATAATTGATGAATTAATTCATTATAATATTAATGATATTGTTAAGTTAATGTAAGAAGTCTATAAGGTGTGATATGGGTTATACATATTTTAATCGAGCTTGCCGCTCAAAATGATTGTTGAACTAATCGAAGAGCTTATTGTGAATTATATTGTTGTTGTTTGGGCTGTTTAGTGACTTTTGTAACATATGGGATGTAGTTAAAACAGGGGAGGCGTTTACGTTTTCTTGTAGAATATTGGTTTTGAAATATGATAGTTACAATGCTTATATGATGACGACAAAGTCGGGTTACTCATTATAGACGTAAGAAGATCATATTGAGATTGGTTGACGATTGGAGAGAAGATTACACAGGTATGTTAAGACTCTTCCTTAATTCTTTGGCATGATCTAAAGTGAAATGAATGTAAATGATATGCTATTTCATAATGAATCTACTCCTAGCAACTAAGGTTGTCCATGTTGTTCTTTCCTTACAAAGTTATTCTAAGAAAGTATGTATGATCCTTGAGTCCTAGGGAAGTTCATATTGATGGTATGATAAGACGTGTAAGCTTCTTGATAAGGATTCTTAAGGCATGTATATCTATCCACCCATATGGTAAAAAGCAACGAGAGAATCAGAAGGTAGATACAAGTTTCAACAAGTAAAAGAAGCAAGGTGAAGAAAGGTACGAGTACCCAGTTAGTGAAGATTATAAGTATTTTAACTTCAACAATCATAGAGATATGTACAATTGTCAACACCCATATCAGTTATGCCATATGGGAGCTAATAGATATAGTTTAAGAGTAGGATGGGATATCAGGATCCCACTGGGTTAGAGTAACCCAAAATGGTGGATGATTATTATCATTAGCTAACATTTCCAAAGGATAGTGCAAACGTGGTAATAGATCTCCTAGCGAGACATCCAGATGGTGCACTATATAATAGAACAGTCAGATATGAATACTAGAATGTTCAGAAATTTTAGAAGATAGGCAGTGGAATCCTAGAAGGGTTAAATATTTACCTTAGTATGACTCTTGTCCCTAGTAAAGAGAGAGAGAGAGAGAGAGAGTTAGGTGTCCTAAAGATCCAGTGAGATGAAGCAGGGGGAGCTAAAAGTTAAGGAACGTTTTGTTGAAGCCTTCAGAATAAGGTGACAGACAGAAATATCAGCAGGAGAATAAGAAGAGAGTTAATGGAACATTATGAGTAGATGTAATAAATGGGTGATAATGGTAAGTCAAAATATGACAGGATGACAGAGTCTATAGTCAAGTGAAGGAAAAGATAAGAGGATACATGCCTTGAGACAATAAAAGTATAAGACCTAAAGTCATATCCTCATTTTGAGAAGTCAATTGCTGAGTCCAACGTGATTACTAAAAGGAAAAGTTAGACCCCCGAGTAATAGAAATTAGTATGGGATAGTAAACAAGAAAAAAAGATCAAACATGAATTAGGGATCAAAAGAATTGGTAATAGTTGGCATCATGAGAATTTCAGAGATCATGTTTCGATAATAATAGAATGAACAACAGAAAAATAACCTTTAAAGGTCATTCACAAAGACGCTTCCCTAAAGCAAGAACTATGAGAAGAGTTAATCTTAAGGGACTAAATGTTCCAATTACACTAGGTGTCACCCTTGTGCGTAAGAAATTCAATTATACTTGGTGTAGAAGGGTTACCGCAAGGCGAATAATATGTGAGTGAAGATGTGAAAAAAAATTCCAAATATGAAGAGGTAACTATCGAATGGTAAAGGAAGAGTGCGGTAAAAAGGTGAAAGGAATGAGATTGCATTTATTCTGATCCTACAGATATAGTATGACTCTAGAACATTATGAACATGACGCCGGGGAGAATCAATAAGGGTTTCACACTCGGTGATATTGATAAATAAGTGGAAATGAACACTTGATACATAAGGATCTCGTAAGTTAAGACAAAGGACATAAACAAAGAGGCGCTACACAAAATACAGATATGAGAGTGGACCAATGTGTAGTCTGTAGTTGATTCAGGAAGAGCCTAGTTATGGCTAGATAGGAGGATACAGGCAAATCAGTAGATCATGCAAGATAAACATAGTGAAACCCAGCATAGGAAATTCAGTCTCTCAGATATAACATCGTAATCCTCGAGAAATATTCATATAGGAGTTGGGGTAGTAGAAGTTACAATATAAGAGTTACAGAAATAAAAGAGAGTGCCACTAGGGAGACAGCTGAAATTTCAATTCAGAAGCAACCTTACGAGCACAAGGGCGCAGAGGTAAGTAACTAAGGATAATGATAAGCGAGTAAGAACATCAGAAATACCGTGGGGTATACAATGTAATAAGCTCCCAACTTTACAAGAGTCAGAAGTTCTTCCCCAAGCACTGCAACGAAAGACTAGCCGAGGAAATAAGGAAGAAGGTTTCAACATAAGCATAGTGACCTAAAGAAGAAGTTAGGTTCCTCATTGTGTACGTAAGAAGATCATATTGAGCTTGGTCGATGATTGGAGAGAAGATTACAAAGATATGTTAAGGCTCTTCCTTCATTCTTTTGTCATGATCTACGGTGAAACGAACGTAAGCGATGAGCTATTTCATAATGAATCTACTCCTAGAAACTAAGGTTGTCCATGTTTTTCTTTCCTTAAAAAGTTATTCTAAGAAAGTATTTATGATCCTTGAGTCCTAGTGAAGTTCATATTGATGGTATGATGTCCATAATGTTAATCAAAGGTGGAACTACCTTACTTCACTCCAAAAGGTATAGAGCATGATTTCATGAGTCCAACATGCATTATATATAGTATCTATTTTACTCTACCGAGCCGCGCTATAGTTGGCCAAGTACAACACCTATTGTGCAACCACTGATCAGTTGGGTTTACCAAGCTTCACGTGGCCGGGTACGATTCTACTGAGCCTTATGATGGCCGGGTATGTTTTTACCGAGTCCTCTTCAAGGGCGGGTACGGTATGATGATGATGATGCCCACAGAGGCATATGTTTTTAAAAGTTTATGTATATATATGTATCATGCATTTCATGTCAGTAGCCCTCAGATGGTACATGTTGTATCTCCTCTATCTCACTTTACATTACTATTCTTATTTATGCTTTCCTGCCTTAAATACTCGGTACTTTATTCGTACTAACGTCCCTTTTTCCTGGGGACACTGTGTTTCATCCTTGTAGGTCCCAATAGATAAATTGATAGTCCTCCTAGTAGGCTATTAGCTCAACGGAAGGTCTTGCTGCACTCCACTTGCTCCGGGGTTGCCGATTTGGTCAGTATGATTGGGACATGTATTGACTGGTATGGCGGGGCCCTGTCCCAGCCTTTATGATGTTTATGTACTCTTAGAGGCTTGTGGACAAATGTCAGGTATATGGATACTTGTATGGCCTTATCAGCCTATATTTTGAGTTTACAAATGATCATGTCAGCCTTATAGGTGTGTATGTCGCATGTATACATTTCTATATAATGTTGTGTCATCTTATGTCTAGTATGCACATATATTTTTATGCGGGTTATCTCATGATGACCTTTTCTGCCCATTTATCCATGATAGTACGATAAGAAAGATATGTTACATTGGTACTCGGTTGAGTAAGCTACCGGGTGCCCGTCGTGGCCCTTCTTTTTGGGTCGTGACAGTAGGTCGGTCGACAAAACACCCCTTACTTGGCAGCAGTTCTCCATTATCTTTCCCGAGAAGTTTGTGCCTCAGTCTCGTATACAGGAGCTGCACAGATAGTTTCGAGCAGCTTCGTTAGGCTGATATGTTCGTGACTCAGTATGAGATGCAATTCTCAGAGTTATCCCGCTATGCTATCTAGTTGGTCCCCACAGTCAGAGAGAGGATCAGGAGGTTTATAGATGGCCTCACTTCCACCTTCGATTGCACATGACCAGAGAGAGAGAGTGCCTGGTGCTACTTTTGATGAGGTTGTCGACATTGCTTAACAAATTGAGATGTTTAGCGGTCAGGAGAGGGTTGAGAGGAAGGCCAAGAGGCCTCGTGGACAAGATGGATTTAGTGGTGCTCTTTCTGGGGGTCTGTTCTAGCACGGTAGAGGTCTTCCTCTAAGGAATGCTCAGACAGCTCACCCAGTTCACCGTGGTGCATCATCCAATCATGGAACTCATGGTAATCAACAAAGTCAGACATCATTTGGTGCACTACTAGCTCAAAGTTTGTCTCATGCACCATCAACTCAAAGCTCATCTGTGTTAGGACCTTCTAGCGGTTATTCAGGTGTTGGGGTTTCCCTTCAGTCCATGCCGCCCTTTGTAGGGAGAGGTTGCTTTGACTATTGAGATTTAGGTCATATCAACAGGTTTTGTCCCTACCTGATGGGAGGTTCATCTCAGAAGAGGAGTCAACCTTTGACTTCAGCACCAGTAGCCAGTTAGGGGTGGATCTCAGTCAGCTAGGGGTAGCCCGAGAGGGGGAGGCAAATCAGGAGGTGGCCAGGCCCATTTCTCTGCCCTTCCTTCCAAGGCAGATGCTATTGCTTCAGATGTTGTGATTACAGGTATTATCACCATTTTTCACAGAGATGCCTTTATATTATTTGACCCTGGTTCCACGTATTCATATGTTTCCTCATATTTCGCTCATTTTCTGGATATGCCCCATGAGTCTTTAGTTTCATCTGTTCATGTATCTATTCCCGTGGGTGATACTATTATTGTGAATCGTATGTATCGATCATGTGTGGTGGCTATTGGGGGTCTGGAGACCCGAGTGGACCTTTTGTTGCTCAGTATGGTTGATTTTAATGTTAAATTGTGTATGGATTGGCTATCTCCATGTCATGTTGTTCTAGATTGTCACGCTAAGACCGTGAAGTTAGCAATGCCAAGATTTCTGAGGGTTGAGTGGAGTGGTTCTATAGAGTATGTACGTCGTAGGGTGGTTTCATATTTGAAGGCTCAGCATATGGTTGAGAAAGGTTGTCTATTCCACCGTATCGTATGGCACCGACTAATTTGAAGGAGTTGAAACAACAGCTTCAGGAACTCCTTGATAAGAGGTTTATTCGGCCTAGTGTGTCGCCTTGGGGTGCACCGGTTCTATTTGTGATGAAGAAGGATGGTTCCATGAGGATGTGCATTGATTATAGGCAGCTGAACAAGGTCATAGTCAAGAACAAGTATCTTTTGCCTCTTATTGATGATTTATTGGACCAGCTTCAACGAGCGAGGGTGTTCTCGAAGATTGATTTGAGGTTCGATTTTCACCAGCTGAAGATTCAGGATTCAGATATTCTTAAGATAGTTTTCAGGACCCGTTATGGCCATTATGAGTTCTTGGTGATGTCTTTTGGGCCGACCAATGCCCCAACAACGTTCATGCATTTGATGAACATTGTATTCCAGCCCTATTTGGACTCATTCGTTATCGTATTCACAGATGACATCCTGGTGTACTCTCATAGCCAGGAGGAGCATGCTCAGCATTTGAAGATTGTATTACAGATATTGAAGGAGGAGAAAATTTATGCAAAGTTCTCCATGTGTGAGTTTTGGCTCAGTTCAGTAGCATTCTTGGGGAACGTGGTGTCCAGTGAGGGTATTCAGGTAGATCCGAAGATTAGGAGCTTTCCTGGTTTGGTGGGTTATTACTGTCGCTTTGTGGAGGGTTTTTCATCTATTGCATCGCCCTTGACAAAATTGACTCAAAAAGGTTCTCCATTCAGTGGTCGGATGAGTGTGAGGAGAGCTTTCAGAAGCTCAAGACTGCTTTGACCACAACTCCAATGTTAGTTCTGCCATCAGCTTCAGGTTCTTACACCGTGTATTGTGATGCCTCGAAGATAGGAATTAGATGTGTTTTGATGCAGGAGGGTACAGTGATTGCCTTAGCCTCGCGCCAGTTGAAGACCCATGAGAAGAACTATCATGTCCATGATCTTGTGTTAGCAGCCATTGTTCACGCCTTGAAGATTTGGCGTCATTATTTGTATAGGGTTCATTGTGAGATTTATACTGATCCACAGAGTCAGCAACATCTGTTTAAGCAGAAGGATCTTAAATTACATCAACGGATATGGTTGGAGCTTCTTAAGGACTATGATATCACTATCTTGTACCATCCAGGGAAGGCTAATGTGGTGGCCGATGCCCTGAGTCGCCAGGCGGAGAGTTTGGGGAGTTTATCATATCTTCCGGCAGTAGAGAGACCCTTAGCATTGGATGTTCAAGCCTTAGCGGGCCATCTTGTGAGATTGAATATTTCATAGCCGAGTCGAGTATTGGCTTGCGTGGTCTCCAGGTCTTCTCTTTATGACCGTATGAGGGAGCGTCAGTATGATGACCCCCACCTATTCGTACTTCAGGATAGGTTCTAGTGAGGTGATGCTAGGGATGTGACTATTGGTGATGACGACGTGTTGAAGATGCAGGGCCGAATATGTATGCCTAATGTAGATGGGCTTTAGGAGTTGATTCTTGAGGAGGCCCACAACTTGCGGTATTCCATCCATCCAGGTACCGCAAAGATATACCAGGATCTGAGCCAACACTATTGGTGGAGGCGGATGAAGAAGGATATAGTTGGGTTTGTATCTTGGTGTTTCAACCGTCAGCAAGTTAAATATGAGCATCAGAGGTCGGGTGGCTTGCTTAAGAGATTAGAGATCCCGGAGTGGAAGTGGAGGTGGATCACCATGGACTTCGTAGTTGGGCTTCCACGGACTTTGAGGAAGTTCGATGCTATATGGGTTATTGTGGATCGGCTTGACCAAGTCCGCACACTACATTCCAGTTGGTACTACTTACACTTCAGAGCGGTTGGATGAGATTTATATTCAAGAGATTGTTCTCCTACATGGTGTCCCAGCTTCTATCATTTCAGACAGAGGTACTCAGTTTACATCGTAGTTTTGGAGGGCCGTGCAGCGAGAGTTGGGTACTCAGATAGAGTTGAGCACAACTTTTCACTGTCAAACAGACAGGCAGTCCGATCGCACTATTTAGATATTATAGGACATGTTGTGCGCTTGTGTCATTGACGTTGGGGGTTCATAGGACATGTTTCTGTCGCTCGCGGAGTTTGCATATAACAACAACTATCAGTCGAGTATTCAGATGGCTCCGTACGAGGCATTATATGGGAGGAGGTGTAGATCTCTGGTAGGATGGTTTGATCCAGGTGAGGCTAGACTATTGTGTACATACTTGGTCCATGATGCATTAGATAAGGTGAGATTGATTCAGGAGCGGCTTCGCATGGTGCAGTCTAGGCAGAAGAGCTATGCGGAAGGAAGGTCTGTGATGTATCTTTTATGGTTGGGGTGAAGGTTTTGGTGAAGGTATCACCCATGAAGGGTGTTATGAAGTTTGGGAAGAGGGGAAAGTTGAGCCCCCGATTCATTGGGCCTTTTGAGGTGCTTCAAAGGATAGGGGAGATGGCTTATAAGCTTGCCTTGCTAGCCAGCTTGTCGAGTGTGCATTTGGTATTTCATGTTTCTATGCTCCAAAAGGATGTAGGCGATCCATTCTATGTTTGGACTTCAGCACAGTTCAGTTGGAGGGTGATATGACTTATGATGTGGAGTCGGTGGCTATTTTGGATCGGTACGTTAGAAGGTTATGGTCAAAGGACATAGCTTCAGCGAAGGTGCAGTGGAGAGGTCAACCTGTGGAGGAGGACACTTGGGAGACCGAGCGGGAGACGTGAAGCAGATATCCACACCTATTTGAGACTCCAGGTATGTTTCTAGACCCGTTCGAGGATGAACGTCCGTTTAAGAGAGGGAGGATGTAACAACCCGACTAGTCATTTTGAGAGTTATAGACCTGTTTTCCCTATTTTTGCTTCTTTCTGTGTTATTAAGATATATTGTGTTATACCGGGTTAGTTGGTACATGTCCAAAGTGGTTTCGGAGTGAATTGAGACACGTAGTCTCTTTGGTATAAGCTTAAGTTGGAAAAGTCAACCAGATGTTGACTTATGTGTAAATGATCTCGGATTTAGATTTTTATGGTTCGGTTAGTTTCATTAGATGATTTTGGACTCAGGAGCAAGTGCGTTCAAAATATGATTTGGAGGTCCCTAGTAGAATTAGGCTTGAATTGGCGAAAGTTTAAAATTTGGCAATTTTGGTCGGTAGTGGAAAATTTGATATCGGGGTCAAAATGGATTTTCGGAAGTTGGGATAGGTTCTTGGTTTCATTCGTGACGTGTGAGTAAAAATTTGATGACATTCGGACGTGGTTTGGTAGGTTTAAGCGCCGTTTGCGGAATTTGGAAGATTAGAAGTTCTTAGGCTCGAATCTTAGGGTAATTTTGTGTTTTGATGTTGTTTTGAGTGATTCGAAGGTGATACTAAGTGTAAGTTGATATATGACTTGTTGTTACGGTTGGATGAGGTCCCGAGGACCTCGAGTGAGTTTTGAGTGGTTATCGGATCGATTATGGGTTTGGGAGATGGCTGATTTTGCTAGTGTCTGTGGCTGTTGGTATTTTCTGCACCTGAATTTCTACTCAGTGGAAGGTAAATTTTATCATTCAAGGCTATGAAGGAAGTGAGTTTTACTATCACTATAATGAACGTGCACTTAGTAGATGGCTTGGAGTACCTTGTGATTGGTGTTGTACCAGCTGTGAAGGTTAGTTTTGCGGATCATCAGATGTTGTTGTCTATGGCTTCACGCCAAGTAGGGGAGTCCACTAGCGTTTTTCAGATTTCAGAGTCAGGTTTTACATCTATTTTGGACGGATATGTTTATATATATTGTATTGGAAGGTTCCCCAAAATTTGCGTATGACTAAGATTTGAGATCTTGCATGGGATGATGTTGGGGCTTGTGGTGTTTCTACATCATTAATGGATCTAAATTTCAGTATCGAAGGTAGTCGGAGAAACAACTTTTCATTCACAAGAGGTCTATTCAGCGTGGACATCTTGGTTGCGGCATTATGGTGTGCTTAGAGGAAATACGGTGGTTTATTAGCTTTTGGGTTGCGTGATTCGTGCTAGGATTTTCTGCATTGGGTTTTGGTTGGTATCATTGTGTATTGATGGGGAGAAGTGATACCCCATAGGAAAGACGAGGAGTACTCGAAGAAATGGGTCAGCTCTGTGGTGTTTCATGCGGGCTGGTCTCGGATAGTCCTTGATGGTGTTGGCCACAACTTGAGTCGGTTGTCTGCTATGGGCATGAGGAATATGTTGTACATTATGGTTTTCTCCTGGATGGATATCAGAAGTTAGTAGGATGTTGGCATTATTGGATATCATATGTGAAGAGGGTGCACTTCAGGAAGGCACCTGGTGTTATGGTTGCAGATGCTTGGCTAGTGGTGTGGTAATTACGTGATTTGAGGCTTCTGAGGTTCAGGTTTCGTTACGTGCTGGAAACTTTACATGGGTGCTTCAGTAAGATGATGGGGTGTGAGTGATGTATCAGCCATTCTGGTAGCGTAGTTGAGATCGGGTATGGAAACTATGGTATTCCTGAGGTTTTGGGGCTGGATGTCCCCATATACGGACTATTTCTTGTTTGCAGAGTGTGAAGAAATGTTGAGAATAAGATAACTAATGGCATAAATTGTCGGTAGGTTGCTATGGACTTGTGGAGGGATATTTACCTATTTGGGAATGATCAGAGTTTGGTTTGGGGGCTACGAGAATGTGTACTTTATATCGGATCATGCTTAGGTACTCTTGTGAAGTCGATATCATGGTTATGTTACCAAGCATAATGGATATTATTTGTGCCCCTGACCTATGTTATGTGCTACTATTGTATGCTGTGATGTGCTGTGAGGCTTTATGATTATTCTCCACGCATGTTGTGATACCGTTTAGACCTCATGGCGATGTCGGCAAGATGACACTTGTGATGTTGATTTCCTCATTGCACCTTAGTTGCGCTTATTTTCCTCCATGTTGTTCTATTTCTATTCATTTCCCACAGTTTTACTTGTGCACTCTATTGCGCTTGATATCAGCATTCATGTGATTAGTGGACCCTAATACTTTGGCTCGATGAGTATCCCTATGTAGATTGATATATTTTGGGGTCGAGCTGTACGCCGCAGTGGATGTTATATGAGATACTCTTCCTTCTGTTTATTTTGTGCCCAATTCCCTATGTGGGATAAGTTGATGAAACTGTACTTTGTCATTACATCTATTGCACTTGTTAGATAATCCTCGTACCTTTCTTTCCTTCTATTTTGCTACATGACTAGGTTATTTCCTGTTCGGCATATGAACCGTGTTATGTGAGAACCTGTGAGGTTCCGTGATGAGTTGTTAGCTGGGCTGCTGGTATTGGCTGAGAAGAGGTTCTTCGATTTGATATTCACACTATCGTTTTGGGGTGAGGAGTGGTTGGAAATATGATGTTATTTCCGCTCAGATTTGGTCAATGGCTCTTGAGGGACGGGAGAGCTTCTTGTCTTGTTGATTTCATGGGTGGTTGTGAGTTTCTACATGTTTCTTGTATTTTGGTCAGCATCGTGGAAGTCCAGAACAAGTTTTTATTCAATGTGAAGCATATTACCGACATCCTAGACTGTTATTGGGAAGCTATGATGGTCAGAAGATATTACTACGGGTATTTGATTTGTGTGGAACATCATGTGATTGCAACCTGGGCTGAAATTATGGCTCGATTCAGCTTGTTCAGGTTTGTACACTGTGATGATGCGAGATTCGGATCCTATGAGGAGTTTCAGATGTTGAGGGTTGGGTTTTGTCTTAAGTTATGGACTAAGGATAAAGTGAGGTCTTCAATTAAGTTGCAATGTTAGGCCTACATTGGTCGGGTGATGAGAATCACCCCAAGTGTATGTATGGTGAGCTCATGCAGTGTTTTGATAGCTCTGGAACGAATCCTGGCACGTTCGAGGATGAACGTATGTTTAAGTGGGGGAGGATGTAACGAACCAACTAGTCATTTTGAAAAATTGCATTTGGCTCAGTAGTTTGGATTCCCAAGTAGCTTCACACAGTGTATTATAACTTGCATGCATCACCGGTTCGGGTTTTTGAGAGGTTCGAAAAGGATTTTTAAGAATGACTTTCATTTGAGAAGCTTGAAGTTGAAGGAAATGACCCAAGGTTTGAATTTTGAGTATTTGACCTCGGATCGGAGTTTTGATTGTTCGGGTAGGTCCGGAGGGTATTTTGGACTTGGGAGTATGTCCGAAATTTCATTTGGATGTTTCCAAAAGGTTTCGGCATCATTTGACGGAAGTTGGCAATTTAAAGGTTTAGAATTTTCCTAAGTTTGACCATGGTTTGACTTTAAAGCTATCTGGCCCGGATTATGATTTCGAAACTTGGAATAGGTCTGTTTCTTCATTTGGAACTTGCCTGCAAAATTTGGTATCATTTGGAGTTGATTTGATATGGTTCGGACGCTCAGTTGCGATTCTAGAAATTATTGAACCTCATTGTGATTTTCATGTGTTTCGGGGTCCAATTCGTGATTTTAGAGGTTATTTTGTTTTTCCGATCGCGCGATCGAGTTTGTATTATGTTTTCAGAGTTGTGAGGGTGTTTGGTTTAGAGACCCGAGGGATATGATGAGTTTTGTATGTGCTTCGGAGTGTTAGAAGAAGGTTCAGCTGTGCTGGTGTTTCTGTTCTCGCATTTGCAAGGATTTCATCGCATTTGCAAGATCATTCTCACATTTGCGATGATGGTCTGGGGAAGGGGAGTTTGCATTTACGAACCATATCATCGCATTTGCGATTAGGTAGCTCCGCATTTGCGACACAATCCGTTGCTTTTACAAAAACACTGAGCTCGCTTGCGAGTCTTATGTCGCATTTGCGACTTTGACAGAGCTGGTCAGCCTTCGCATTGTGATACTGTTTTCGCATTTGAGAGCATCACATTTGCAAGACTGATGTCGCAAATGGGACATGGGAGGCTGGTTTTAAGACTTTCATTTCGGGACTTAGCTTCATTTTATCATGTTTTGAACCCTAGCCTCGATGGGACGCAATTTTGTGGAAGGATTTCATACCAAATCATTGAGTAAATACCTCTAATAAATTTTCAATTGTATTTTGTGTACATTTGATTTAACATCAAATTCATGAGAATCTAAAGGAAAATTTGGGGAAAATAAAATCTTCAAAATGAAAAATGATGATTTGAAGGACGAATTGGTATCAGAACTTGATAATTTGGGTATGGTTAAACTCGTATCGGAATTAATGTTTGGATTTTGTAAATTTTATCGGGATCCAAGGTGCGGGTCCGGGGGGTTGACTTTTCTTGACATTTTGTAAATTGCATAAAGATCATAGCTTTAATAATTGAAGTTGTTTTCTATTGCATTGTTTGATGTATTTAAGTCGTCTTTGGATATATTGAGCCAAGCAGTGGTGAAATGGTAAAGGAAAATCTAAATTGAGTATTGATTTGGCCGAATAGAGGTAAGTATCTTTCCTAACTTTGTGTGGGGAAACTACCTCTTAGGAATTGAGTTAATTGTGCCACCTTGTTATGTGAAAGCTGTGTAAGCAAGGTGACGAGTGGACACACGGTCTATATGTGGTATTTGACCGGTTTAGATTGTCTAGTGTCTTTCCATGCCTTTAATTGAATTGTCATAACACACCATTATCTCATTGGTAGTCTACTGTTACATGCTTTATCTGACGTTGTAGCACCTAACTGTACTTCTTACTCGTTATTTGACCTTATATGTCTTGGTTGAAGTTATTTCATTCCTTATTATCTTGTTACCGCTTATTTTTTAAGTTTCTTTTATGTCTTGTACTTATCTTCTACATGTCCTAATTGTTGCGATTGCATACTTAGTTATCACGTACCTTACATGTCCAGTGATTTTTGTAAAGTTTGTTGTGTTCCTCGGGTTCTATGTGGTTTCATTATTGTTGTGTACTGATACCCTTGATTGTAGAAATTCTTGTAAATGGAGTTATCGATTGTTGTTGTTGATTTAAATTGTTGTAAGAGGGATCAGGTTGCACGCCGCAACAGGTGAAATAAGGGAGGATATTTATATTGTGATATTGTTATTATACGGGGGGATTGGGTTGCACACCGCAACAGGTGAAATAAGAGTGAATTATGATATTGATATTATATTATAGGATCAGGTTGCACGCCGCAACATATTTTTCTTATTGGTATGATATTGATATTGTACGGTAGGATTGAGTTGCACGCTGCAACATGTGAAATAAGGGTGAATTGATATGGTGAAATATGGGTGAATTATGATATTGATATTATATGGTGGGATCGGATTGCATGCCGCAACATTTTTTTGGTTTTGCATTCCCTGTTTTGTTGCAATGGTTTCGGTTATTTCGTACGAGATTCTGAGAATTTGTATTCCCGATTCTTTATTGTTTTCTGAGGATTGAGTTATTGTCATTGACTTAGCGTCTTGCCGTCATTTCCTGAGTTTTTTTCCTAATACTATTATTTTGGTAAATTCATTTTCTAGGTGAATATACTACGTTGAGTCATTGCCTCATATCCTGTTGAGTTGTTAGTAATATATTGATTTTAAATAAATAATAGAATTAATATCACGCTGCCTAGTCTGACTTTTAAGTTAAAACCCGTCGTTTATCTCTATACTTACCATTTCTAATAGCTGTCATATTTTACGTCAATTTGTTCCTCAACTTAACATCCTTGTCCTGTCCGAGGTTTTTATTTTACTTAAAAAGGAATTGTTATTATAGTGTAATTCAATAAATTCTATATTAAATTCAGTACCTTGCCCGATGTTGTAATTTTTTGAAAATGGTTATTTTCATTAACTAAATGATTTCCAAAATAAACTCATTTTTCTCATTGATTTCCTACTTGGTTCAGAAGCTGTAGTTTTACTTTTCGAGATATATACATAAAGTCTTTGGAACATCTTAATTAGCATTTGTCATGGATATTGCGTACTGAGTAGCTGTGCAAGGTGAGATGGAAAGAAGTGGGAACAAGGTGTTGTGTGTGTTAAAGGTTGGAAAGATGACATATATGGTATGAGATTACGAGAATTGAGATTATTGGAGTCGTGTATTAGAAACGATTTGATTGGTTCAGTTAACATCGTTTTCCCTACTTGATCACATTTACCCCCAACTATGTTGTTGTCTAATTACCTGGTTATTTCTCGTTGACAGTTGTGTTTCCCTTATTGTTATTACAGTTTGTAATCTGATTTTTGTTTGCTATTGACATTTCTTTAATATTCCTTTCTTGTTAGCTTTATGTCATATCCTGCATAGGTTTAGATGTTCCGTGAGTCTCTTGACGTGGCCTCATCACTACTCTACCAAGGTTAAGCTTGATACTTACTGGGTACCACAGTAGTGACTCATGCTACGCTTCTGCATATTTTTTTTGTGCAGAGCCAGGTACTTCGGATCGAGTCGGTTTTTGAGACTTATTTTTTATGTGGATGGAGACTTCAAGGTACACCTGTTGAGCGTTCGCAGGCTCCGAATTCACCTACCTAATGTATTTATTTTCGTTGTTTCCTTTTATTCTGGAATAGTAATGTATTTATTATGTACAATTTCTCCTAGAAAGGGCTTATGACTTGTACTACCAGTTTTAGGATATTGTATCATGCTGGGACCTATTAGTTTATTCAGAATTTCTAGTTCATCTTCAATAGTTATTTAGTAGAATTTGTTATCTTTTCGGTATGAGTTAGACTTACCTAGTTTTAGAGACTAGGTGCCATCACGACTCCTTCGAAGGGATTTTGGGTTGTGACAAGGGGATCATTCAGCCCAAGCGCTATATCAATCCCTCGGTCTCACTCGTCATCAATCTCTCCAGTCTCTCGGGCTCTCAATGTCATGAAATATTAGCCCAAAAATAATGATGTGATGTATTAATAAATAGTAATAGAGGCTGAGATATGATATGCATATGAAGGCGTATGACTGAGTATGTAATGCTATGAAAGAAGATAGCTCACGCTAAATAGTAGAAAGACCTCAGCGGTTCCCAGCAGGATAAGCATGTAGTCTAGACATGGATTCTAGCATTGATCACAACTCAATAGCTCAAGTATGTAGAAATTACATGGTTACAAGTAAGATCAGGTAATTACACACTACCATAGAAATAACAGTGTCAGAATTCACACGCTGCACACCCACACGCCCATCACCTAGCATGTGGGTCACCTCAATACCAATCACATAACACGCAATTAGGGGTTTCATAACCTCAACACCAAGTTTAGAAGTGTTACTTACCTTGAAGAAGCCAATTCCACTACCAAGCAAGCCAAGTGATGCTCTAGAAATTCCATCTCGCACATATCGACCTCCGAACGACTCAAAACTATCCAAAAGCAACTGAAATACATCAAATAATGCCAAAGGAAACAAACTCAATTGATAAAGGTCGAATCTTTAATCAAAAGACCAAAATCGGCCAAAAGGTCCAACCCGAGGCTGCACCTCGGAACCCGACAAAACTCATAAAATCCAGCAACCCATTCAATTATGAGTCCAACCGTACTAGTTTCACTCAAATCCGACTCTGAATCGATATTCAAAACTCAAAAATTTACTTTATGAAATTGTAGGCTAAAACCCCAAATTTCTCATTAAAATCATCAACCAATTTCCAAAAGATAGATCATGAAATAAGATGAAAACCAAGTGTAGAACACTTATCCCAATCCTTGTGATGAAGATTACTCCAAAAATTGCCCCAATCCGTGTCCCCCTTCTCAAATATGATAAAATAACCAAAGCTTCGATTTATAGAATTCTGCCCAGCATTTTCGCACCTGCGACACATTAGCCGCTTCTGCGACACAAGCTCCGCTTTTGCGGACTCGACTAGTAGGCTGACCCCTCGCATCAGTGGATCTCCATCCGCTTCTACACGACTGCAGGTGCGAAGCTAAACACGTTTCTACGCTAAATCTTGATTCTGCACCCAAGATCGTCGCTTCAGAGGGACCACATATGCGCCTCAAAGTCCCGCTTCTGCGATCTATTCCAGCCACACCAACCTTTGCTTATGCGACCAATTGTCCAGATATGCGGTGTGATGACCCAAAGGGTCATCTTATAAATTAAGACTCCATTCCATGCTCATTAGCCTTAAAAAGGTTAATTTTATTTACCTCGATTTGCATGCGCAGTCCGGGCATGAAACCGGAAAGCTTTTATATGAAAATATGAGAAATAGTAATTTCTAGAGTTAAAATTTGTTTTTAGTTCACTTTGGTCAATATTTTGAGTAAACGGACCGGGATCTGTGTTCTGACAATCCCAGAAGTTCCGCAATAAAATATGGGACTTGGGCATATGCTCAGGATTGAATTTCGAGGTCTCTAGCCTTAGAAAATAATTTTTAAAGAAAATTGCTCTGTTGGTTAATTAAAGAAATGAAATAATATGTGAAATTGATGATATCGGGCCCGTATTTTGGTTCTGGAGCCCGGAACAAGTTAGTTATGATATTTAAGTCCTATCTGTGAAATTAGATGAGAATCGGAGTTGGTTTGACGTGATTCGGACGTCCGGTTAAAAAGTTAGAAATTTGAGAGTTCTTGAGAAAATCTTGAGTTTAGAGGTTAAATCTATAGATTTTGATGATTTGATCGCACGAACAAGTCTGTATGATGTTTTTAGACTTGCATGCATGTTTGGTTTGGAGCCCCGAGGCCTCAGGTGAGTTTCGAGTAGGCTACGGAGTGTCTAGACTTAGAAAAATACCCCAACAACTGAACATCTGGCGTTGCAGGACTTAGATCTCGCAAATGCGAGATCGCGCTTCGCAATTGCGAAATCAATGGCCACCCTCAGATCTCGCATTTGCGAGGTCTTGGGTCGCAAATGCGAAGCGCCCTTGGTCGCAAATACAAAGATTTTATCACATTTGCAATGTGAATTCGCATGTGTGTGGTGTATAGGTGAGGTAGCGAGTATCTATACACCACCAATTTGGTTGTTGAACATGATCCATTTTCCCGTTTCCAAATTATGTGATTCATGGCTTAATTGTTTTATGCTCATTGATGTCTCCATGATAACTTGGTTTCGTTAACTTGTTGTTAGTTATTGTTTCAAGTATTTGGAAGTGTTGGTTGTTCCCTTGGTTTCATTGTGATACATAAAAAGGATGAGTTGGTTGATAGTATTTGATTATGTATATTCCGGTTGGTCTCATTGTGAAATGATAATTGATGAAGTTTATGAGTTGTACAAAATTCTGTTTACAATTGTTGATATAAAAATATTGTGAAGGGCTTTGGCCTGAATTGTGAAAATTTTCATAAATAAAGTGATATGATATGTCTGGTGGGAGCGGGTTGCACGCTGCAACAAGGAGTGATAAGGGTGGACAGGTGGGATCGGGTTGCACACCGCAACAGGAGCAATAAGGGTGATATATATATATAGGGAGGAGCAATAAGGTTGGACATGTGGGAGCGGGTTGCACGCCACAAGGAGCGATAAGGGAGGACACTTATGTTTTATTGATTTTCAAAAGCAAAGATTTGAAAATTTACTATTTTACTTTACTACTTTCCATATTTTTCGCTTACTATTATTTTTAAAGTCAAAGTTTGGAAATTTGGAAACTTATGTGAGATTTGGTTATAGCTGAGACCTGGAAAAGGTGGCTGAGTTATTCTAATTGTTGCTACAGCTATTGTTTTGTTTATTTTAGAATTTTTCCTTCTTCCTTTATTATATATTGCTTATAGGTTAGCCTCTTCACTACTTCGTCGAGGTTAGGATCGGCACTTACTCAGTACATGGGGTCGGTTGTATTGATACTACACTCTGCACTCTTTTGAGCAGATCCAGGTATCGGTCAGAGCTAGGAGATTTTAGTAGCTGTCATCATATACTCAGAGACACGAGGTAGATCTACTGATGTCCACAGATTCCTGGAGTCTTCTCTTAATTTTATAGACGATGTATTATTACAATCAAAACAAATACATAATTATTTCAGCCCATTATTTGTAGTATTCTTATTGGTTCGTGAATTGTGACACCAGACCCTGGGGTAGTCTAATAGTTATATAGTAAATTCGTGGTTCGGCTTAATTATTGATTATTATTATTATTCATGAAGTTGTTTGTTGGAAATTATTGGATTTAGTTTATTTTAAATTGTCTTATTGCGTTTAAGTAAATGTTCGAAAGAAAATGGTTAAATATTTTCTAACATTGGCTTGCCTAGCAAATTTTGTGTTAGGCACCATCACGATCCCACGGGTTGGGAATTTGGGTCGTGACAAGTTGGTATCAGAGCACTAGGTTGCATAGGTCTCACAATTCACGAACAAGCTTGATAGAGTCTGAGGGGTCGGTACAGAGACGTATGTACTTATCTCTCAGAGGCTATGAAGTTAGGAACAAACTCAGTTTTTGTTTTTACTCTGTCATGTGATTCTGGGTATCTAAAATATTGATTGAACTCTTCTACTCTCTCGCATATGGCGAGATCATGTACTTCTTCTTCCGCTAACCAACAATCCGGTCTTCCAGCAGCAGCAACTCCTATTAGGGGTAGAGGCCGAGGCCACATCAGAGGCCGAGGAAAGGGTAGGACTCAGCCTGTTGCTCATACTGCGACCCCAGCTGTGGAGACCCATATTGAGATTGATTGGGGGGCTCAGCTCAGGCCGTTCCAGCTGGACCAACTCAGGTTCCACAGGGGTTTATTGCTACCCCGGTACTTCAGGATGCTTTGGTCAGATTAGTAGGCCTTATGGAGAGTGTAGCCCAGACTGGCGCACTCCCTGTTGCAGCAGGTGCATTTTAGGCTAAAGGAGGGGTCTAGACTCCTGTTACCCACACTCCTAATCAGACTAGTCCTCAGGGTCAGACCCCAGCACCCAATCCAGTTGGGGCAATTCAGCCAGTTGCTGCAGCACCGTCCGTTGATGGGGCAGCTATGTCCACCGATGCTTTGTGGAGATTGGACAGGTTCATCAATCTTTTCCTAGTTCACTTCAGTGGTGCTACTTCAGAGGACCTCAGGAATATCTGGACAGTTTTCATGAGGTTCTTGGTAATATGGGTATTTTGGAGACCAACGGGGACGACTTCGTCGCATTTCAGATGACTGGTTCTGCCAAGAAATGGTGGAGGGATTATTTGTTTACTAGACCAGCTGAGTCGCCTGGCTTGACTTGGGATCAATTTTCTCACCTCTTTTTGAAGAAATCTTTTTTCCTATTAGTACGAGAGAAGAGAAGCATTGTAAGTTTGAGCGTCTTCAGCAGGGTGGCATGACCGTTACCCAGTATGAGAATCATTTTGTGGATTTGGCTCGGCATGCTATTCTTTTGTTGCCTATTGAGAGAGAGAGGGTTCAGAGATATATTAAGGGCCTTGCCCAGCCCATAAGGTTTCAGATGGCTAAGGAGATAGGTACTGAGACTTCATTTCAGGATACGGCCAATGTGGCCAGGAGAGTTCAGACAGTTCTCGGGATGGGAGGTCAGGGGTCAGACAAGAGACCTCGTCATTCCAGTAGATTCAGCGGTGCCTCGTCTCGAGGCGGAGATACTCAGGGTAGAGGCCATTCTTCCAGGACATTCAATTCAGCACTTCGGATGTCCCATGGGGCCTCAGGGGGTCGTGGTTCTTACTTGCCTTATTCTGATCAATCTGCCCCTATCAGAGAAACTCCTCTTCAGAGTTTTTATCGTGGTCAGCCGTTTCACATGGATCAACCTCAGTATCAGGATGGGCGCATTCGGAGATCTGTTCCGAAATTCTTGGGTAATCAACCTCAGCACAAGAATTCTCATCCTATAGCTCTGGCACCACCTGCCCAGCCAGCCAGGGGTAGTGGTCAGGTAGTCCGAGGTAGAGGTCAGAATCTTAGAGGTGGAGGTCAGCATGCTAGAGGTGGAGGCCAACCCGCTAGAGATGGTGGTCGGACCGTTAGAGGTGGAGGACCACCTGTCAGGGGTCCTCCCGGTGACATAGTCGAGGGTGGTGGGGCCCAGCCCCGATTATAAGCATTTCCCGCCAGACCCGAGGCGGAGTCCTCCGGTGTAGTTATCAAGGGTACCATTTTAGTTTGTAATAAAGATGCTTCAGTTTTGTTTGATCGAGGGTCTACTTATTCTTATGTGTTATCCTATTTTTCCTCATATTTGGTTATGCCCCGTGATTCTTTAAGTGCCCCTGTTTATGTGTCTACGCCGGTGGGGGAGGCTATTATTGTAGATTGTGTCTATCGTTCGTGCATAGTCATTATTCAGGGTTTTGAAACTAGTGTAGACCTTCTGCTTCTTGACATGGTCAATTTTGATGTCATATTGGGCATGGATTGCTTGTCACCTTATTATGCCATCTTGGATTGTCATGCAAAGACAATTACTTTAGCTTTGCCGGGATTGCCTCAGTTAGAATGGAAAGGGACTCCTGGTCACTCTCCCAGCAGAGTGATTCTTATACCAAGGCTCGTTGCATGGTTGAAAAGGGGTGTTTGTCTTATTTGGTTCATATTCATGATTCTAATGCCAAAGTTTCTTCGATAGATCCGGTGCCTATTATTCGTGAGTTTCTCGAGGTGTTTCCGGCAGATCTGCCAGGTATGCCACCCGACAGGGATATTGATTTTTCCATTGATGTGGCTCCGGGAACTCAACCCATTTCTATCCCCCCATACAGGATGGCCCTACTAGAGTTGAAAGAATTGAAAGAGCAGTTGCAAGACTTACTTGATAAGGGTTTCATTAGACCTAGTGTCTCGCCCTAGGGTGCATCAATTTTGTTTGTAAAAAAAAGGATGGATTGATGATAATGTGTATAGATTACCAGCAGTTGAATAAAGTTACTATCAAGAATAAGTATCCATTGCCGAGAATTGATGATCTATTTGATCAGCTTTATGGTGCTAGTGTGTTTTCAAAAATTGATCTGAGATCGGGCTACCATCAGTTGAAGATTAGGGCGTCCGATGTTCCTAAAACAGCCTTTCGTACAAGGTATGGGCACTATGAATTTTAGGTGATGTCTTTTGGCTTGACTAATGCCCCAGTAGCCTTTATGGATTTGATGAATCGAGTTTTCAAGCCTTATCTGGATTCCTTCGTAATTGTGTTCATTGATGATATTCTTATATACTCCCGTAGTCGGGAGGAGCATGAACAACACCTCCATATAGCACTCCGGATTTTGAGCGACAATCAGTTGTATGCAGAATTTTCCAAGTGTGAGTTCTAGTTAGACTCAGTAGCTTTCTTGGGTCACGTCGTATCAGCAGAGGGTATTCAAGTAGATTCTAAGAAGATAGAAGCAGTCAAGCACTGGACTAGACCTACTTCGGCAATGGAAATCAGGAGCTTTTTGGGTTTGGCGAGATACTGCCGTCGTTTTGTGGAGGGGTTCTTGTCTATAGCAGCCTCGATGACGAGACTGACTCAGAAAGGTGCTCCATTTAAATGGTCAGACGAGTGTGAGGTGAGCTTTCAAAAGGTCAAGACCGCCTTGACTTCAGCACCGATGTTGGTGTTACCACCAGGTTTAGGATCTTTCATGGTGTATTATGATGTTTCCCGTTCCGGGTCGGGTTGGGAGCGATATTAATTCAGGAGGGCAGGGTGATAGCATATGCGTCTCGGCAGTTAAAGACTCATGAGAAGAAAATTACCCTGTACATGACTTAGAGTTGGCAGCCATTGTTTATGCATTGAAAATATGGAGGTACTATCTTTATGGCGTGCTATGTGAGATTACATGGATCATCGTAGCCTCCAGTACTTGTTGAAGCAAAGGATATTAATTTGAGACAGAGGATATGGTTAGAGTTATTGAAAGATTATGACATCACTATATTGTATCATCCGGGGAATGCCAATGTGGTGGCCGATGCATTGAGTAGGAAAGCAGTAAGTATGGGCAGCCTTGCATGTATTCTAGTTGGTGAGAGACCGTTAGCTTTAGATATTCAGACATTGGCTAATCAGTTCGTGAGGTTGGATATTTCGCCCAGCCATGTCCTAGCTTGTACAGTTGCTCGGTCTTCCTTATTCGAGCGTATCAGAGATCAGTAGGATGATGAACCACACTTGATGGTCCTTAGGGACACAGTTTGGCACGGTGGTTCCAAAAAGGCTACAGTTGGAGATGATGGTGTTTTGAGGATGCAGGGTCGTATATGTGTGCCTAACGTTGATGGCCTTTGTGAGTTGGTTCATGAAGAAGCTCACAGTTCTAAGTATTCTATTCACTCGGGTGCTACTAAGATGTACCAGTACCTGCGGCAGCACTACTGGTGGCGAAGGATAAAAAAGGATATTGTTGCTTATGTAGCTCGTTGTTTGAATTGCCAACAGGTGAAATATGAGCATCAAAGACCCGGTGGTTTACTTCAGCAGATAGACATTCCTGAGTGGAAGTGGGAGCGTATCACTATGGACTTCGTTTTTAGACTTCCACGAACTCATAGGAAGTTCGACGCTGTTTGGGTTATTGTGGATAGGTTGACTAAATCAGCACACTTCATTCCAGTGGCAAGTACTTACACTTCAGAGCGGTTGGCAGAGATATATATTATACATATTGTTCGTCATCACGGTGTGCCCGTGTCTGTCATTTCTGATCGAGGTACGCAGTTTACCTCGCACTTTTGGAGGGCAGTTCAGCGAGATTTGGGTACCCGAGTTTATTTGAGCACCGCATTTCATCCTTAGAGGGACAGGAAGTCCGAGCGTACTATTCATATTTTAGAGGATATGCCCCGCGCTTGTGTTATTGACTTTGGAGGTTCTTGGGATCAGTTCTTGTCGTTGGCAGAGTTTGCCTACAATAATAGTTATCAGTCGAGCATTTAGATGGCTCCCTATGAGGCATTATATGGTAGATGGTGTAGATCACCAGTTGGTGGTTTGAGTCGGGAGAGGCTCGATTATTGGGTACAGACTTAGTTCAAGAGGCCTTAGATAAGGTCAAGATTATACAGGATTGACTTCGTGCAGCTCAGTCTAGGAAAAAGAGTTACGCCGATCATAAGGTTTGGGATGTGGCATTCATGGTTGAAGAGAGAGTATTACTTCGGGTATCTCCTATGAAGGGTGTTATGAGATTTGGGAAGAAGGGTAAGTTGAGCCCTAGGTATATTGGGTCATTTGAGATTCTTGATAGAGTAGGGGAGGTATCTTATAGACTTGCGATGCCTACAGGGTTATCCTTAATTAATATGGTATTTCATGTATCTATGCTCCGGAAATATCATGGTGATCCGTTCCACGTGTTAGAATTTAGCTCTATCCAATTGGACAAAGATTTGACTTATGAGGAGGAGCCAGTAGCTATTCAAGACCGGCAAGTTCGTTAGTTGAGATCAAAGAGTTACCCTTCAGTTCGAGTGCAGTGGAGGGGTCAGCCTGCTGAGGCAGCCACTTGGGAGTCCGAGTCGGACATGCATAGTGGATATCCCCACTTGTTTGCCAGTTCAGGTAATTTTCTATGTCCGTTCGAGGACGAACGTTTTCTTTAGAGGTGAAGATTGTGATGACCCAAAGGGTCGTCTTATAAATTAAGACTCCATTCCAGGCTCATTAGCCTTAAAACGATTAATTTTATTTACCTCGATTTGTGTGCACAGTCTGGGCGTGAAATCGAAAAGCTTTTATGTGAAAATATGATATAGTAATTTCTAGAGTTACAATTTGGTTTTAGTTGACTTTGGTCAATATTTTGAGTAAACGGACCCGGGTCTGTGTTCCGAGGATCCCGAAAGGTCTGACGTATAATATGGGACTTGGGCGTATGCCTGGAATTTAATTCCGCGGTCCCCGGCCTTAGAAAATAATTTTTGATGAAAATTATTCTGCTGGTTAATTCATGAAATAAAAAATAAAATAATATGTGAAATTGATGATATCGGACCCGTATTTTTGTTCCTGAGCTCGGAACAAGTTTGTTATGATATTTAAGTCATATATGTGAAATTTGATGAGAATCGGAGTTGGTTTGACGTGATTCGGAAGTCCGGTTGAAAAGTTAGAAATTTGAGTGTTCTTGAGAAAATCTTGAGTTTAGAGGTTAAATCTGTAGATTTGATGATTTGATCACACGAGCAAGTACGTATGATATTTTTAGAGTTACGTGCATGTCTGGTTTGGAGACTCGAGGGCTCGGGTGAATTTCGGGTTGGCTACGGAGTGTCTAGACATAGAAAAATACCCCAACAGCTGAACATCTGGCGTTGTAGGCCTCAGATCTCGCAAATGCGAGATCGGGCTTCGCAATTGCGAAGTCAGTGGCCAGCCTCAGATCTCGCATTTGCGAGGTCTTGGGTCGCAAATGCGAAGTGCCCTTTGTCGCAAATGCGAGGATTTTTATTGCATTTGCAATAATTTTCGGAAAACTAAGGGTTCGCAAATGCGAGACTCGCAACCTGTTATATCAGATTTTGAACGGATTTTTCACTTCTTTTTTAATTCTCTCAAACCCTAAATATCCATAGGAGATTTTCCAAAGGCCCAAACTTCTCCAAATCATTAGTAAGTAATCTCTAACAAATTCTTTTCAATTCCTAACAACTTTTAACAAGATTACAACCAAAATTCTAGAGTTTTCATGGTAAAAATTGGAGGTTTTGGGTAGAACTTAGGAATTTCAAAATTTGGGGATTCAAACCTCGAATTGAGGTAATATTCCAAAATCAATTGTATATCCGGGCTCGGGAGAGATTGGGTAAACGGGTTTTGGCCCTAACCTCGAGTTTAGACCAAATGGGCCCGGGGTCGATTTTTTTATTTTGTTAAGAAAACATAGGAAAACCATAGAGTTTAAGTTGATTCCTTTAATCAATAATGATTATATTGAACCAGTTGTGATTAGATTAGATTGGGTTAAAGGAAAATTCTAAAGGAAACGTCGTGCTAGAGCAGTGATTGCTTGTGAGATTGAGGTAAGTGCTTGGTTTAACCTTGACTTCAGGGAATAAGAATCCCTACTTAATTGTTATGTGAATTCGCATGTGTGTGGTGTATAGATGAAGTGACGAGTATCTATACACCACCAATTTGGTTGTTGAACATGATCCCTTTTCCCGTTTCAAATTTATGTGATTCATGTCTTAATTGTTTTATGCTCATTGATGTCTCCATGATTACTTGGTTTCGTTAACTTGTTGTTAGATATTATTTCAAGTATTTGGAAGTGTTGGTTGTTCCCTTGGTTTCATTTTGATACATAAAAATAATGAGCTGGTTGACAGTATTATGTATATTCCGGTTAGTCTCATTGTGAAATGATAATTGATGAAGCTTATGAGTTGTACAGAATTCTGTTTACAATTGTTGATATAAAAATATTGTGAAGCGCTTTGGCCTGAATTGTGAAAATTTTCATAAATAAAGTGATATGATATGTCTGGTAGGAGCGGGCTGCACGCCACAACAAGGAGTGATAAGGGTGGACAAGTGGGAGACACGAAGTAGATCTGCTGGCGTCCGTAGATTCCTGGAGTCTTCTCTTAATTTTATAGACACTGTTTTATTACATTAAAAGCAGATACATAATTCTTTCAGCCCATTATTTGTAGTATTCTTAGTGGTTCGTGAATTGTGACACCAGACCCTAGGGTAGTCTCATAGTTATATAGCAAGTTTGTGGTTCGGCTTAATTATTGATTATTATTATTATTCATGAAGTTATTTGTTGGAAATTATTGGATTTAGTTTATTTTAAATTGTCTTATTGCGTTTAAGTAAATGTTCAAAAGAAAATGGTTAATTAATTTCTAACATTGGCTTGCCTATCAAGTATTGTGTTAGGCGCCATCACGATCCCGCGGGTTGGGAATTTGGGTTGTGACATGCTGACTCGCATATGCGTCCATTGTTTTGCAGATGCGGAAACACCAGAACAAGCAGCCTTCAGCAATGCACTAAGAAACGAAAATGATTCGAACCTCGTCTGAAACACACACGAGCCTCTCGGGACCCGGACCAAGTATACCAAAAATTCCCATAACATAACAAGGACCTACTCGAGGCCTCAAAACACATATAACAATATTGAAAAGACGAATGGCACCCCAAATCAAAATCTATGAACTTTGAACTTTCAAATTTCCTAGAACTCGCGCTGAAACATATCAAATCAACCCGCAATGAAACTAAATTTTGCACACAAGTACCGAATACAATAACAAAGCTATCCCTAATTCTGGGACCACAATCCGAATATGATATTCGCAAAGTCAACTTCCGGTCAAACGTATGAACTTTCGAAACCTTCAAATTTCTAATTTTCTCCAATTTGTGTCGAAAGCTTCTAGAACCATCCAAAATGCAAATTCAGGCATAAGCCCACATCCAAAATCACCATCCTGACCCATCGGAACCATCAAAACTCTGTTCCGGAGTTAAATTCACAAAAAGTCAAACTTGGTCAACTCTTCCAACTTAAAGCTTCAGCAATGAAATTCATTCTTCAGAATCGACCGGATAATCTGAATACCAAAACCGACGATTTACAGAAGTCATAATACATCATACGGAGCTACTCATGTCAATAAACTACCGAGCAAAGTGCAAATGCTCAAAACGACCGATCGGGTCGTTACAAAATTGATCCGGATCAGGAAGCCATGTGACCCAATTACATTTTTCCAACACATTAAAATGGAGACCACAAAAATTTCCATTAGTCGCGGGGTGAATTTAGACCAGAAGATAATGTTGTATATATTTTTGGACTAATAGGTCGACGTCGAGTAAAATTAAACCATTTACCAGACGATAGGGATATTTTTAGCCCTTTTCCGTACATTATATATCAAATCTCACGTAATAACATTAATATCTCTTATGGTTTCTACTAATATCTCCTGCATTTCAACAAAAAGAATCTCATGCATTTTGTATTAAGATCTCCTACATTTTACTATATAAGAATCTTCTACATTTTATACTATGATCTTCTACGTTTTACTATATATATCTCATGCTTACATTATCAAATCTCTTTTCTTGTTCACCTTTTACTTCGTAACAAAAAACTCCTGCTTTTTGTACCATTATCTCGTAAGTTAATATACAAATCTGGTGCTTCAACAATCAAATCTCTTTTCTGGTTCTTCTTCTTTTAGTCCTCCTTCTCAAATAATTTCATAAAATTATCAACAAAAAAAAAAAGTTAGAAGTAATGTATTACTTACACAGACAACTCTGAACTCAATGCAGTTTCACACAATGAAAGTTTTGCGAAGCTTTGGACTGATCACTGATGGAGGAAATTCACTGGCTTCTTTTTCATCGTTTTCCTAGGCATATGATTTATTAGTATTTTAATTGCAATGAGGCCCTTCAATTTACACCAATTTTCCAACACAATCACAAATACTGACTTGGATGACCTATAGGTCCCACAAGAGTCATAAACCAAAATGAAAATTTGAGATATCCTCAAAGCAAAATGACATTTTGTAAAGGACCAAATAATGAGTTAGACCCGTTTGTTGGTGTTTCGAAAAGAAAATTATCAACAATGGATGTATTATTTCGGAAAAGGCAATGAATGTACTACTCCATATATTTCAATTTAATTTATTTGATTTGGCATAAATTTAAAATTTGTTTTTTGGCTGAAATGTATGATTTTAATCTTATTTTGAAACATTGCAAGTTTAAAGGTAAATGATGTTCAAATAAGTATATTATTCTTTTATAAATTGACTAATTAATAAAAAAATTAATGTCATAAAATGAAGAAGCAGTAATACATAATACTCCCGTTACTTTGTCTTTTAGGCCTAACAATGCATAAAATGACACCTCGCTATTCAATTCGAACTAATAAGTGCCTAAAAAAAATCGAGTCGTTCTCTTCTTTGACCTAAGGATTGCATACTCTCCCCTTTGCTACCTTGTTCTACAATTGAATATTTTCTTGACGCTAATTAAATTACTTGGAACCTTAAAACATATTGGATGTTTCTCGTTTATTTTACCAGTAAAAGATTTCTTAGTACGAGCTTAGTTGAGAGTGAATACTTCCACAAGTTTTCATTTGTGTATTTGCAACATTCAAAAGGAAAGTTGTCTCTCTTACACTCAGAGCAAGGATTTGTCAACTTGATCTTATAACTATACTGTTTCAGTTTAAAGGCCTATGATTTAATGAAAAGGGTTTATACAATGTTTGAAGAGATCCTAGTTGATCATTAATGGAAGAATTATAAGAAAATACACTTGACTTCATACCATAAAAAAAAATGACTTATATTTTTAAGTTTTACCCGATCTAATTCATATTGTACATATTTTAAAAGTACTAGTTAAAGTATTAGACAACTCCTATTTCAAAATATATTTCTTACAACCAATACATACAAAAGCTATGGAGTTAAATGTAGTTGGACAAGTTACCCATTTCGTTTGATGCTACGACAAGAAAACTTACTGTAAAAACTAAGAAAACTTTTTTGTTCGGGAGCCTCGTGGCTTTTGAGACTCACGATTTAATTTTTTTATTTATCTTTTTTTAATCTTTGAGTTAAATTTTAGATTTGGGGTTTTAGAGTTTGTTAGTTGTTTGGATTGGGTCTTACTCCAATTGGTTAAAAATATCAAGAGGAGTTCAAAACTTAAATGTGAAGTGATTTGTAGTAGATTTGAGTTAAATTTCAAAAAAGGATCAAGGAAGAAGACGAAGTCAAGTTTTGTATATTAGTGTACAATATTGTATAAGAGTGTATATGGTGTATAAACACCTCTTTTACATTATTATACCCTTTTATACACCTTTATACAAGTATATGTTGTGATGACTCGATTTGCCATTTATAGTTTTACCCTTTATTTATGTGTTCTGAGACTCCGAATAGCTCCATTTAGCCTTTCTTAATTTGCGTGCGTAGTCCCTTTCCTTTTCCAGAAAGGTTTTCATGAGAAAATTGATAAAAATGTGAAATTGTGACTTAAAACTCATTTGAGTTGACAACGGTCAACGTTTTGTGTAAACAGACCCGGATTGGTGTTTTAATGATCCAGTGGGTCCGTATCATGATTTAAGACTTGGGCGTATGCCAGGAATCGTATTCAAAAGTCCCTAACTTGATTTAACGTAATATGTTGAAAACTAGTAATTTAAAGGTTTAAAGAATTCCTACGTTTATAGTAGGTAGTTTATAGTTGTTCACCAATAGTCTTAGTAGCATGCATGTTCCTTCATATTCTTAGATTATTCTTAGAGTATGTGATTTTGTTCGCCTCAGGTATTGCATCCCTGTTGCTATTATTTGGTACTACTTATCCTTTATATCTCCCTTTTTCTTATCTTTTCCATCTTTCTTCCTTCCTTGCTTTCCTCTTCTTCTTCTTGCCCTTCCTGAGCCGAGGATCTGTTGAAAATAGCCTCTCTACCTACATTAGGTAGGGGTAAGGTCTGCGTACAAAATACTTTCCCCAGACCCCACCTATTGGGATCAAACTGGGTTTGTTGTTATAAAGAACTCATGTGTTTGACAGTAAGTTGACTTTGTTACTACCGGATTTGAATTTTTGTTCCGGATCTTGGTCTAGGTCCATTTCAATATATATGACTTGTTTGCAAAATTTGGTACAAAACGAAGTTTATTTGACGTGATTCGAACGTCCGGTTGAAAAATTGAAAGTTCTTAATTTCTTTGAATATTTCATTTGTTTTGGTGTCCGATTCGTGCTTCTAGGTTTATTTCGATCTTTTGATTGCGTGAGCGAGTACATATGATGTTTTTGGACTTGTGTGCATGTTTTTGGTTTGGAGCCCTGAGGGCTCGGGTGAGTTTCGGATATGCTACGGGTCATTGATCATAGAAAATTTCTGGATTTTTTGTCTTCTGTTGGTGTTTGATCTGTTCTTCTTCGCGATCGCGAAGGTGCTCCCGAGATGGGGAGGCTTTCCTTCATCGCAAACGCGATGGCTGGTATGCCAATGCGAATCTTTAGGGGATTTCCCTTCGCGAATGCGTAGTGTTAAGGGACCTGGGAAGGGGGATCTGGGGTTTTCTCTACATGAACGCGAGCCCTGGCTCGTGAACGCGAAGGCATGGGGGAGAAGCCTTCACGACCGCGTCAGGAAACTGACTAACGCGTAGGCTATTTCAGATGTTGTGCTTCGCGAATGCGGAAAGCCCTTCGCGAACGTGAGGAAGGTATGACGCCCCGTCTATTAAATATCCCAAGGTCGGGTTTTCACCCATTTTTCACCACCTATTCATTAGAGCTCGACTTATAGGCAATTTGGAAATGAAATTTCATCACCCTTTCATAGGCTGGTGTACTTTAACTTGTTTTCTTCCATTTCCATCAACACCCATTAATTTCTAACCTTAATCTATGTTCTTTCATGGTAGAAAATTAGGGATTCGGGAAGAGTTGGGATTTTTGTAAATTTTGGATTTAGGCCTCAAATTGAGGTTGTATTTCGAAACTAATTATATAACCAGGCTCGGGAATGAATGTGTAATCGGGTTTTGGACTGAATCTCGGGTTTTGACCAAGCGAGCTCGGGGTTGACTTTTGTTGACTTTTTGTAAAAAGTGTAAAGATCTTAACTTTATATATTGTAATTGATTTTCCTACCATTATTTGATATCATTGAGTCGATTTTGGTTAGATTCAATTGGTTTGGAGGCGAATTTTTGAGGAAAGGCCCCAATTGAGTTTTGATTTACTTGCGGAGCGAGGTAAGTGTTAGGTCTGAACTTTATTTGAGGAAATAAGAACTCTTGAGCTATGTGTTATATGAATTACATGTGAAACGGTGTATATGAGAGGTGACGAGTGTATATATGTTGTCAAAGTAATTGATTTCATGCTTTCCCATATTCCGTTAATTATTTTATTCTATGTCCTAATGGTTACAAGATTTAATTACCTCTTATGCCTTAAGTTGCTACTTGTCATTTATTATTCTTGTATTTAAAATGTTAGTTTCTTCTGTGCTTCCATGATTAATTGCTACTTGTCGTAATTGTCTTGTACACTTTAACTGTCATATATTGTGTTGTCTTATTGCTTAGTATAAATTGTAGCATTTATTGATTTGGTACGAGATACCTTATGGCGTTTCTTTCATATTCGTTAATCATAGAGATTCTTGTGATTTGAGTTGTTGAGTTGATTACATTTATTTGTTTATGGATTGGGTTGCACGCTGCAATAGGTGTAATAAGGGAGCATTGATATTGATATGGTGGGATCGGGTTGCATGACACAACGGATTTTATATGTGATTTTAATATGGTGAATAAGGGAGGAATATGATATTGATTATGATTATATGGTGGGATCGGACTGCGCGCCACAACAGAATGTTATTATTGATATTGATATGGTAGAATAAGGGAGGGTTGATTTTGTACGGTGGGATCGGGTTGCACACCACAACGAGTGAAATATGAGAGGTTGTGTTTGTAAGGTGGGATCGGGTTGCGCGCCACAACGGATTGTGTGTTTTGTATTTATTGTTGTATTGTGTTAGATTTCGATGCTTTCATTTGAGATTCTAAGTACTGGTGTTTCTGGTTTTATCGATTTCGAGGATTGAGTTTATTTTTATAAGTTAACTGCCTTACCTTCCTGTTATTATTATTTCACTAGGTACATATTAGTGTAAGTGATCCGCCTTAGCCTCATCACTAATTCTTTGAGGTTAGGCTCGGTACTTACAGAGTACATAGGGTCGGATATACTCATACTACACTATACACTTCCTGTGCAGATTTTGGAGTCGGTGCTCGCAACGGTCAGTAGATTGCTCGGATTGATTACCTGACGGAGACTTGAGGTACAGTTGCACGACATTCGAAGCCCTATGATCCCCTTCTATCTTATCCTAGGTGTTTATTTTATTTCAGACAGTTTTACTTTCATTCAGACCATTATCTATATTTTCTTGGTCGCCCATGCACTTGTGACATAAGTTCCGGGATTGTATATGTATATTGCGGTTATTTTGGTTTGTCTCTTATTTCAGTTATACTTTTGTTTATTCAGTTTAAATGGTATCAGTTAATTTGATTTGTTAAAATGGCTAAAAGTTATTCTAACGTTGGCTTGCCTAGCAAGTGAAATATTAAGCGCTATCACGGTCCCGAGGGAGGGAATTCAGGGTCGTGATAAGTTCGTATCAAAGCACTATGTTTCCTAGGTCTCACGAGTCACGAGCAAGCTTAGTAGAGTCTAGAGGATCAGTACGAAGACGTCTCTACTTATCTTCCAAAGACTATGGAGTTTAGGAAATGTATCACTTCTTTCTTACTCTATCGTACGTTTTTTATTCTATCATTGATTATTGAACCCTTATGTTCTTGTTCTCTCGCAGATGGCGAGAACACAACATTGCATCAGTAGTCGGACAAGAGCCGGAGCATCCTGTGACAGCGAGGTCATGCTAGAGGTTGAGGTTGAGGCAGAGCTCAACATAGAACTGGAGAACCACCACCCACATCGGTGCCTCAGGTAGATTTTGAGGAGGAAGTTTCAGCTTAGACGATACCCGTCAGACCAGCTCAGATCCTCAAGGGGTTAATAGCCAGTCCAGTGCTTCAGGAGCTCTAGTACGCTTGATGGGCCTTATGGGAAGTGTGCCCCAGACCGGTACATTCCCGGTGGAACCAACCGTCTCTCGGGTTGGGGGAGGAGCACAAACTCTCGCTACTCACACCCCAAAGCAGGTAGCTCCCTAGTATCGGACTCTAGCAGCACCGCAAGTTGGGGTAGTTGAGCCGGTTGTTGCGGCACAGGCCGGTGATGTCGCACCATGTTTTCTTAAGAAAGCGGGTTTCGACGTCTGACAACTCTTTTAAAGGAGGTATTAAAAGAGAAGAGTCACCACCTAACAATTTTAAGGTGCATTAGAACAACTATTTACAAATAACTCTGTTTTAACTAGTCCATGTCACTAAAGATCGGGTAAGGGCTCAAATTACTTCAAAGAGAAGGTGTTAGGCACTCTTCGAGGTCCACAACTGTGGGTCTCGGCCGAATTCTAAACTATGTTGAATATTTAATTAAGCTAGTGTAACGGCCCAAATCGATGGGCCGCAACGGGCACCCGATATCTTACTCGACCGAGTACCAATGTAACGTATCTTTCTTATTACATTATCATATACACGTGACATACGGGCCTAATAGGCCAACATAATCATTTACTAACTCAAAACATAGGCCGACAAGGCTGTACAATCTTTCACGTATACGATATATGTCTACAAGACTCTAAGAGTACATAAATATCATAAAGGTCGGGATAGAGTCCCTCCATACCAAACAATACCCGTCTAAATCATACTAACAAAACAAGCGACTCCGAAGCAAATGGAGCGTACCAACATCTTCCGCTGAGCTGCTAGCCTACTTGGAGGGCTCTCGACTGGTCTATCGGGACCTGCGGGCATGAAACGCAGCGTCCCCAGGAAAAAGGGACGTCATTACAAATAATGTACTGAGTATGTAAGGCACATAAATAAATACATAAAAGACATAGAAGAGATAGAGGGTAATTGACTCAACCTGTATGCCTGGATAATTCTGTAAATAACAAATCACTTTTAGCATCATGCATATGCGTATGAATATCATGTCGTGCATAGGTATATGTTTCATAACATCATCAGCCTTTGAGGGCATCCCATCATATCATATCAGCCACTCTTGGCAAAATCATCATCCTATACGAGCTGATCAGGTGGTGGTGCGTATATAACGCCATAACCTTTCCCATATCCCATATAGATATACATACATATATACGCGTATATAACGTCGTTTGAATTATATATATATATATATATATATATATATACACACACACACACATATATATACGCGTGTATAACGCCGTTTGAATCATATTTCAGCCAATGTGGGCAACATCATCATCATATACCAGCTGATCGGGTAGTGGTGCGATATAACGCTGTAAGCTTTTCCCATATCCCATATACATATATTTACATATATACGCGTATATAACGCCATTTGGTCATGGGTCTAGGCACATGTATGAAATACATGAAATGTACGTAATAATCTCAATATTCCTTCTGGATAAACTTTTCCAACTGCGTATTATTCTGAGATCCAAGAACAGAAAATGATAATAATTCTCGTGGGAATGAAGAATATAGTCACCCCTACTATTTCTATGAATAGAGTAATTTATATAAATTGTGTATTTGCTCGTTTCTTCAGTGTAATTTAGAACATGCCATAAGAAAGAAGGGAGGGCCTTAATATACCTGGAGTAGGAAAAACTCCGTATATCCTTTACACTATTCTGGCAATTTTCCAGTTCTTTCATTCCACACTGTTTCAAAAGATGCATAACGGTAATTGCCTTTCTTTCTTTATCGACCTATGAATCCTACGACTCGTTATTATTTCCTCCACCATTACGTCGTATTTCCCATGCAACATATTGAACATGTTAGATTCGACAATGTCATAGTAAATTTGCAGTGCAATCGAATATGGATAGGATATGGTGAGTATCTTTCCCCTTTTCTCTACATAGAGAACATTAGCTTGCTATCGTTCTTTTCTTTCATAAATAATTTGCTGAATTCCATTCCCTTGAAAGACCAGAGTTTTGACTCATTTGATATTTCTTGTTAAACCTCGGAAAATTTTCAAGGAATAGACAAAAAAAATTTTTATAAGGATACATGGATTTCAAGTGAGGCTTTGAGCCACATATATCCTTATTAAAGTGACACCTTGAAACATGGAATTAAGTGTCATTTTAAATGACACTTTGGGGCTGCCACATTATAGTAAGGGAGAAAGAATTAATCTTATCCAAACATATCTCCAATTAATTAGGTAATGTCCCATTATTCGATAATTAATCAATTACCCGCAAAATTAAAAATTATTTTCACTTACTTAAAATATTACCCACTGTTCACATACCTTATACACCTTACTATCATGGCCATGTAGTATCTTGTATGGCAGTAGTCCATAAATACCGGGTATTTAGCTCGGGCCGTATTTTATACCAAATAATCTTTTCCTTAAACTGATGTCAATTACCTTACGAAAAATTCAACATACAATACTACAGGGTGCAACACTGTCGTACTTATTGTTGCGAAGCGTAACATCACCGTAATGTAATACTGCCGGGTAGAACACTGTCATATCTTGATACTGCTGGATGTAACATCTTCGTAATATATTACTGCAGAGGGTGACATCATCGTAACATATTACTGCAGAGCATAACATTGTCGTAATATAATACTGCAGGACGTAATATTGATGTAATTTTGTAGGGTGTAACATCATTCCCCCCTTTGGAACATTCGTCCTTGAATGTTGACTAATGTTATTATCATTTTCTTAACTGATATCTTCTGAATACTCTAGAACTTCCCTTTCCATCTAGGCGACTGTTCTGTGAATAATTCCAAAGTCTAGGGCATCCCTCCTTAGGCCTTCTTCTCACACCATAACTTGTAGTCGGAATCCTTCCAATATCGTAACTGTTGCTACCTTTCATCATGCAGCCTGTCTAGCTTTAATCTTGTAAGTGTGCCCGATCTCTAGGCTTCACGTGTAGAGCTTGATAAGATGTCCCTTTGGGTATTTATGAGTATACTGAAATTCTTCGTTTGGTACTTAGTTGAATTCACAAATATTGTTATATCTCATCGCATAGGTCCGTTTAACCATCCGTATGAATTTACTGCCATAGCTTTGAATTTAATATATCGTTGTTGAGGTCTGCTACCAAATCGCAGCTTACTCTCGTTGCTCATTCCATATGTATCAATTTAAGTCCTTTAATGCTTCCTCGTTACTGCTCATCTTTAGAATGACGGTCCAATCTCATCTCATACTTTGTGAATTTTGTCCATCTATTATTAATTCACCTTAATATTGATCTACAATATATCACTGATAACTTCAAACTTCTTACGTAATACTTTGCCTCTAGGGCTTACGTTACCTCAAGGAATATCCGAAGTGATTCCCATAATCGTATTTCATAGTGTCTCAATGTGATTCACTTTATGTGGGTACTTTAATCCTGTCCAATTCATAAGATCCCTTTCTTTTCTTCATTGAATCATTACTCAATCAAAGGCCCAAATGTCATGTTTTATCTATCACAATTACACCTTCATTCTATTACAGGGTGGCATTCTAAATGCTATTAGTCTTAGACTCCTTTGAGTTCATTCAGGCTATAGTGAACTTTGTATAACATAGAGAAGTTGTCTGATCTTCTGGTATTCATGGGCTTAATCCTAAAGACTTATCCATTCTCGTCATTTTTCACTTGCCTTTCCTCATCCTTACTTATGTTTTCTTAAAACTTTGTCAATCTACCATTAACTTGCGACCTATACATATCCATTTATAAACTTTCTTTCAACTTGCTTGCACCATAGATTTCTTTATGTTATTCTGGAACGTCAAGCAAGACATCACATTATCTCCAACTTTTATCTATTCTCTTAACTAGATCTCTCAGTATTTAGAAATCATAGGCTGGAAGACATGCCACTATCATTCTTGGTTATTGCATCCCTGTGTTTATAGCCTTTTATCCAAAGTATGGACTATTCACGATCTTCTGCCTTTGAGTATCTCGTACGTTGTTCACCTTTACCTCACTTACCTTAAAATCTCACATCGTATCTTCTATATCTTTTGTGACCTCCCTTCCACCTAGGTGTAATTCACGTCCATAACTTGAAGCTCTTATTAATATATTCACACCTCTAGTATATACACAATCTGGTAGGAACTTCGTACTGACTTCTTATGAGGCTGGTATCACTTCTAACTGGCTTCCTTGTAGAGCCATTATAGATTATGGTTGTTGTGTTATTTCTCTTGGACATCTGATATTAAGAGTGATTCTGTCATGTTCTCCAGCACAACTTCTATAATTTTTCTAGGTCCAATAATCAGACTCCTGATTTACTTAGGTGGTGTAATTCTTAAGTTTCCTCTTCCTTCTGATCAGCCCTTACGTAGGCTTAAGCTATCTTCCGGTTTGTGGCTCATGGTATCTGTTATTACCTTAGCCTTTCATGGGTGTTATGGATTACTCATGATACAATCTTCTAATTCAATCCTTTATATATGCCCTGGGCTCAATTCTTTCTTTTAACTTATACTAGAGTCTTCTATGGCTGTATGATTGTCAACAAATATGCTGCCTGGGTAATGCTCCAAAATCTTGAGTGTATCCATAATGTACTAACTATGGATCATTGACCAAATAATTCTTTCGTTTCTTCTTAGCTTTCTTTCAACGTAAGCTATTACTTTTCCTGGTCTTTCTACCCTTGCGTTCATACTTAGCTTATCTTAGTGCCCACACTTGCCAGAGTTTTCATACAACTTATCTTATCTCAAATATTACTTTTAATTCTTACTTCCCATTCCTTAGCCATGGTAGGTGCCACTTTCCCTTGGAATGCTTACAATGTGGTTGAGAGATTGTTGTTATACGACCATTTCCTCTTTAGGTTGTTGTGCTTAGGTTGAAGCCTTCTTTCTTATCTCCTCAGATAATCTTTCGTTGTAGTACTTAGGGAGAACCCTTGACTCTCGTAAAGTTATGAGCTTATTACAGACCTTTTTGATGTCCTTACTTGCCTATAATCATCCATGGTTGCTTACTTCTATGCCCTTGTGCTTGTATGGTTGCTTCTGAACTGATATTTTGACTGCCTTCCCAGTGGCACTTCCTTTTATCCCCGTAACATTCATACATACCTTTAACTACCCCGACTCTTATTTGAATACATCTCAAGTATTATAATGATATTCTTCGACGCTAAACTCTCCACGTTGGGTTCTACTATGTTTATATCACACGATCTGATGATTCGCCTATAACCTCCTGTTTATCCATATATGGGATCTTCCTGACCAAATACTAACTACTCGTTGGCCCATTCTCATATCGATATTTCTCGTAATCTTTCTTGGGTTACTTCCTTCGTCTTAACTTACGTCTCGCACTGGCTCCTTATTTATTAATAACAGCTCAGGAAGGAACCTTTACTTCCTCTCATTGACGTCGTGCTTGCACAATATTCTTGAATCGTAGCGTCTTTGTAAGATTTGGATAAGTGCTATATCATTCCTCTTTCATTTATCACATTCTTCCTTTACTATTCCATAGTCACAAGAACCACTTACCTCTGGCCTAATGCCACATTACCCCATATTCCCCCCTTTAGGGATGTACTATAAAACTTAAGCCACAAGGATCTACCTATATATATTTTACCTCTTCATATTTGGCGTCGTTTGTTAACATCAATCATCCGTACTCGCCTTGCGGAAATTCTTCTATACCAAGGATGAAAAATTCCCTTACTCACAAGGGTGACACTTAGCGTAACTGGCACATACAGTCTCTTAATCTTAACTTTTCTCACATTGCTTGCTCTAGGGAATCGTCTCCCCGAATGACTATTCTGTGTATTCATCGTGAATTTTCTTTTGTGGTCCCTTCTATTACCGTTGGAACGAATCTGAAATTCCCATGAGATCGAGTAGTTTTCAATCATTCAGCCCCTAACTCATACTTAGTTTATCTTATTTGCCAGTCCATACTGATTTCTGTTACTCTAGGGATTTACTCTCCCCTCTGGTAGTCGCGTTGGAGTTACGAACTTATTTCTCGAAATGAGGATATAACCTTATGGCCTATACTCTTTTGTTGTCTTAAGTCCCGTCACCTTTCGTTTCTTACTTCATTTGACTATAGGTTCTGTAACACTCTACCGCTTTCATCCATGTATCACACCTTATTCATAATGCTTCCTTATCTCTCTTTTCATTACTCTGCCAATATTTCTGCGTATCCCTTTTATTGTGAAAACTTCAATACGACATTTTTTCACTTTTAGCTTCCCTTTGCTCCATCCTATGGCTCTTTGGATTGCTCAACATCCTCACTCTACTAAGGATGATGGCCACACTTAAGGTAATATTTATCCCATCCAGGCTTTCAGTGCCTATCTTCTGAATGCTAGTATTCACATCTAATCGTAATATTCTAGGGCGCACCATCTGGGTGTCTCACAAGAAAATCTATTGGCACAATTGTAATACCCTTCAGAAATGCCAACAAAAGCAAACAATTCATTCACTATTTTTGGCCACTCTAACCCCATCCGGATCGTGATATCCTGTCCTCTTCTTAATCTACACCTGTTAGCCCCCATAGGGCATAACTGAAATGGGTGTGCCAATTGTACATACCCATGTTACTGTTGAATATAACTCAAAAATCTCACGTTCCTCTGCCTTATTTATATTCGCTGTTAACCTTCATTAACTGGGTACCTCGTATCCTTTTCACCTTGCTCCTTTTACTTGTTGAAACTTGTATTTATTTTCTTAATCTCTCATTGTCTTTCACCATAGAGGTGGATAGGCATTCTTGCCTTAAGTCTCCTTATTAAGAGACTTGTACCTTTCAGTACGCACATGATCTGCTGATAACCTCATACTTACTTATCATAAGCGTGATACAAAGTCGAGCTCCTCTAATTCAACACTTCCACAACTATATCTCTTATCGATCATCTTTCTAAATGTAGGCATCTCCTTATTACGAATAAAAATAGAATTTCGGATTTTGAATTCTTATAAATGAGATCTACCATACGATCTAGAGTAAGAAGAAAGAGTGACAATCCTAAATGCCCTGTAGCCTCCTGCTTATAAGTGTGGTGCACGAGACACCCATAAACAAGACTCTACTAGACACGGCTTGTAGACTCCCTAAGACAGAACAACTCTGATACCACTTTTGTCACGACTCAAACCGATGGGCCGCGACGAGCACCCGATACCTTACTCGATCGAGTACCAACGTAATGTATCTTTCTTATTGCATTATCATATATACGTGACATACGGGCCTAATAGGCCAACATAATCATTTACAAACTCAAAATATAGGCCTACAAGGCCGTACAATCTTTCACGTATACGACATATGTCTACAAGCCTCTAAGAGTACATAAATGTCATAAAGGTCAGGATAGAGTCCCGCCATACAAAAGATACCCGTCTAAATCATACTAATCAAACAAGTAACTCCGAAGAAAATGGAGCGCACCAACATCTTCCGCTGAGCTGATAGCCTACTTGGAGGGCTCTCGACCTGTCTATCGGGACTTACGGGCATGAAACACAGCGTCCCCAGTCAAAAGGGACGTCAGTACGAATAATGTACTGAGTATGTAAGGCACATAAATAAATACATAAGAGACATGGAAGAGATATAAAGTAATTAACTCAACCTGTATGCCTGGATAATTCTGTAAATAATAAATCACTTTTAGCATCATGCATATGCGTAAGAATGTCATGTCTTGCATAGGTATATGTTTCATAACATCATCATCCTCTGAGGACATCCCATCATATCATATTGTCCAATGTGGGCAAAATCATCATTGTATACCAGCTGATCAGGTGGTGGTGCGTATATAACGACATAACCTTTCTCATATCTCATATACATATACATATACATACATATATATATATATATATACGTATATAACACCGTTTGAATCATATATATATATATATATATATATATATATATATATATATATACATATATATATATATATATATATATATATATATATATATATATATATATATACACACACACACACATATATACGCGTATATAACGCAGTTTGAATCATATTTTAGCCACTGTGGGCAACAGCCATCATATACCAGCTGATCAGGTGGTGGTACGTATATAACGCCGTATCCTTTTCCCATATTCCATATACATATATTTACATATATACGAGTATATAACTCCATCTGGTCATGGGTCTATGCACATGTATGAAATGCATGAAATGTACGTAATAATCTCAATATTCCTTCCGGATAATTTTTTCCAACTGCGTATTATTCTGACATCCATGAACAGAAAATAATAATAATTCTTCTGGGGGAATCAAGAATATAGAGACCCCTACTATTTTTATGAATAGAGTAATTTATAGAAATTGTGTATTTGCTCGTTTCTTCAGTATAATTTGGAACATGCCAAAAGAAAGAAGGGAGGGCCGTAACATACCTGGAGTAGGAAAAACTCCGTATATCCTTTACACTATTCTAGCAATTATCCAATTCTCTCATTCCACACTGTTTTAAAAGATGCATAACAGCAATTGCCTTTATTTCTTTATCGACCTATGAATCCTACAACGCCTGATTGTTTCCTCCACCATTACGTCGTATTTCACATGCAACATATTGAACATGTTAGATTCCACAATTTCATAGTAAATTTGCAGTGCAATAGAATATGGATAGGATATGGTGAGTATCTTTCCCCTTTTCTCTACATAGAGAACATTAGCTTGCTATCGTTCTTTTCTTTCATAAATAATTTGCTGAATTCCATTCCCTTGAAAGACCAGAGGTTTGACTCATTTGATAGTTCTTGTTAAACCTTGGAAAATTTTCAAAGAATAGACAAAAATCAAATTACAAGGATACGTGGATTTCAAGTGAGGCTTTGAGCCACATATATCCTTATTAAAGTGACACCTTGAAACATGGAATTAAGAGTCATTTAAATGACACTTTGGGGCTGCCACGTAAGGGGAAAGAATTAATCTTATCCAAATATATCTTCAATTAATCAGGTAATGTCTCATGATTCGGTAATTAATTAATTACCCGTAAAATTGAGAATTATTTTCACTTACTTAAAATATTACTCACTGTACAGATACCTTATACACCTTACTATCATGGCCATATAGTATCTTGTGTGGCACTAGTCCATAAATATCGGGTATTTAGCTCGAGCCGTATTTTATCCCAAATAATCTTTTCCTTAGACTGATGTCAATTACCTTACGACAAATTCAATGAACAATACTGCAAAGCGCAACATTGTCGTAATTTATTATTGCGAAGCGTACCGTAATGTAATACTGCTGGGTAGAACACTGTCATATCTTGATACTGCTGGATGTAACATCTTCGTAATATATTACTGCAGAGGGTGACATCATCGTAACATATTACTGTAGAGCATAATATTATCGTAATATATTACTGCGAGATGTAATATTGACGTAATATTGCGGGGTTTTACAACTAGGTGATCAAATAAGCAATGAAAAATATAGAAATTGAAGACTCTTATTATAACACGTAATGTCACGACCCAAAATCTCTAAGGTCGTGATGGCACCGGACACAAGGTCAGGCAAGCCAAACCATTAATTAATTGAAATAACTTTCCAGTTTTAACATTTTTCAAAATCGTTACCTTTTTCTTGCATTTAATAATCAAATAAATAAAGATTTGTAAACTTAAATACGGCAGCACACCAATTCAGTTTAATGAAATAAATCCCAACACATTCCTAGAACCCGGTGTCACAAGTACACGAGCAATTTCTAAGAATTTATACAATCATTGCAAAGCCTGTCCGAAATACAACTGGACAAGAAAATTTAAAATGAATAAATACAGTATGAAGGAGGTTCTGCCAGCTGCGGATCGCCTCCGGATGATGCAGCTCGCCTAAGTCTCTGAATCCTCCACATTAGCTATGAAAGTACCTGTGCAATAAGATGCACAGCAAGTGCAGTATGAGTACAAAAATAACGTGTACTCAGTAAGTCGCCTGCCTAATCTCAGAGAAGTAGTGATGAGAGGTCAGTTTAGACACTTACTAAAGGTCCATTTAAAATATTTAAGAGTGACACTAAGCATGGTTTTTATCATAGACAGTTTATAAAACAGGATTCAAACATCCTTCAATTTCGTTCACATTTAACACTTAATATCTTCGTCATATTCACAATTAATCAACATGGTGATTTAATCAAATAAAATTAAATCAACGGAAGGAACAACTTCTTCCAAAAGTCTTTTTAATAACTTCAAATCTTTGTCATTTCAATTGACAATTTAACATTTCAGGCCATTAATCAGGAAAATATCACAGCAACTACGCAACAAATATCATGCGCAAGCAACGCCGAGGGTCGTTCAGCCCGAACCAACATAAATATAAACTGTGCACTGCCGAGGGTCGAACGGCTTGAACCATAGATGCATCTATCTGCCCCGCTCGCGAATCGATCATGCGACGCGATTAAAAATAATAAGGCTAGCCTGCTCGCGAATCATACATGCAACTCATGTGCTCATATGAATACACAGAATTACAGGGTCATCCTGCTCGCGAATCATACATGCGACTCAGGCACCCAAAGTTACACATAAATACAGGGTCGTCCTGCTCGCGAATCATACATGCGAATCAGTCACCCGAAGTTACTCATGTCCACATAATGAATCATATTTTATCAAGAAAATAATTTTTCTCATGAAAGTGGTAATATCTTTATTAAAAGAAGCATGAAATATAGATATTGAAATCTTTGTTTTGAAACTCATTTGTCAAGTTTAATGGTATTTCTCAGTACAACCTAGTCCATGTACACATATATTCACAGCGGAATCAAATTCTCTTTTTAGAAAGTTAAAAAAATTAATTCTAGCTTTCTTTTAAACATTTAATTACGTTTTCGATCATATTAGCAGTTTAGTGATACATGCAGGGTTACAGGTACGCACATAAAGCATGCTAGTGGGTCCTAGGCTATCCGGACATGGCATAATAGTAGTTACGCACGGACTCCCGTCACCGCGTGCGTACGTATCCCTCGAAGATGATAACATGTATTTAATTCACCTAGGGGGACGATTTCCCTCACGAAGTTAGAAAGGAGACTTACCTCGCTCCGAAATTCTATAAACGGCCTCCAAGCCTTCCCAACGACTCCAATCGATGAATAACGCTCCAAAACTACCCAAATTATGATAAACCAATGAAAATATACTCAACTGTTTGCTAAAAATTTAGATTATATAATTTCCCAACTCCGCTTAGTGAAATGACCAAAATGCCATCAGACCCACGTGCCCGGATTCCGAGATTTCTCGAAGATAAACTCTACCCATAGCTTTACTATCTCAAATATACAATATAATCATAATTTCATGCTCAAATTCGTCGTAAAATCTAATTTTTATCAATTCTAGGTTTCCTTGCAATTTTTTCACTTTTTTCACAATTTTTCATATCAAATCTATGTAATAAATCTTGTATTTAACTTGGAAATAAGTAGAAATAACTTATCTTTGATGCTTGATGAAATCCCCCTTGAAATGCTCTCCAAAATCATCCAAGCCAAATGAAAGAAATGGCCAAAATTCGTGTTTAAAGAATCTGCCCATGCTTCATCGAGTTGTACCTTGCACTTGCGCTGTGCAGGTTGTACATCTTATTACAATTTTCCCTTGTTGAACACCTTCTGTTAAAACACCCATAACTTCTTGTATAAATATCCAAATAACAAACGGTTTGAAAATTTAGAAATTAGACTTGAATATCTTTAATTTGATAGGTTTTACACCATATAAATTTTTATATATCCCTAGATATGAGCTTCTAAAGTCGGCTCCATGCATCAGAAACTTCTGGCGAAACGCTCCACTAGCCATCTTCAGTCGGTCATAACTGTTTGCACGAAACTCCAAATGACAAATGGTTTAATGTTCTGGAAATTAGACTTCACGATCTACAACTTTCATGTTTTGCAAATTTTCAGATTACTTATAGCGTCTTATATATATGCTTCCAAAGTTAGCTCATCGATGCATAAATTGCTGTCCAAAAGTGCAGCAGAAATTTCTGCAATTGTTTCTTCTTTTTCTTGTCAGAAATTCATTCCGTTAACCTTCCGAAATCTACCCGAGGCCCTCGTGACCTTAACCAATTATACCAACATATCCCAAAACATGATACAAACTTGCTCGAGGCCTCAAATCACATCAAACAACGTCAAAATCATGCATCGCACTCCAATTCAAGCTTTATGAACTTTGAAATTTCAAACTTCTACATCCGATACCGAAACCTATCAAATCACGTCCGATTGACCCCAAATTTTTTAAACAAGTCATATTCGATATTACCGACCTGCTCCAACTTTCAGAATTGTAATCCGACCCCGATATAAAAAAATCAAACTCTTGGTCAAACTTCTCAAAAACCTTCAAATTTCTATCTCTAGCCAAATGACTTCAAAATAACCTTCGGACATCCGAATTCACTTCCGATCGTGCTCCCAACTCCAGAATCACCATACAAAGCTATTCTCAGACTCGGAATCCCAAACGGACATCAATATCATTGAAATACGCTTCAAGCCGAACTTAGAAAATTTCTTCAAAAATGCTGACTTCCACAATATACACTGAAACGCTCTCGGGTTATCCAAATCCCGATCCGTACATACGCCCAAGTCCGAAATAATCATACGAACCTGCTGGAACTTTCGGATCCTGATTCCAAGGTCGTTTACTCAAAATTCTTGTCTTACTCAATTTCTTCAACTTAATGTTTCTGAAATGAGAATTTTCCTTTCAATTTAACTCCGAACCTCCTGAATTTCAACTCTGACCATACACACAAGTCAAGATATCCGAAATGAAGCTGTTCATGACTCCCAACTGCTGAACGACGCGCTGGATATCAAAATGACCAGTCGGGTCGTTACACGTAAGAACAAAGAATAGGTACAAATCTTAAATATTACAAGTGGACAACTGCATTGGTCTATGTTAAATGACTAAGTGTAAATTACAAGTATAAAAAGAAAAGAGGGGTCGTAAGTTTTTTAACCTAAAGGATCACCCCGTGCAACATAAATACTACTTCGCAACTCCCTTAAGGTAGGGGTTGCTCATATTATTCAGCGGACACAGACTATCATCTCCTGCTACCCAATTACTATGGTGAAGTTGTTACTTAAAGGTGCTCTAATTCAATTCTAAAATGTATCCTATGCGTGCACTACCCGTCCCATACCAATGGTACATGAGGCTTTGGACTTACGATGCGGTGGTTCTAAACTCAACTTAGGTTGCTCAAAATGAGAAAGCTAGGTGACATTCAAAACATATAGGACTTCAGGTAAAGACAATTAAAGTCCCAAGTTAGCCTCCACACATAGATAACAAATGCACGCGGCAGAATAGGAAATAGTAGATGATTTCAGAATTAAAAACATAGAGTCTTATAGCCATGGTTTCTAGGTGATTTTGAATTCCAGCATCGCATATCCAACGTTATTGTTCTAAATGGCTTGGGCGAGGAGGCAGTAAACTGTTTGCAAACTGAGAATTATTTGTGTTGATTATGTAAATATGCATCTTAGGCAGACGAAATTGTCCTATAGGCATGATTTCTAATAGTTGCATGATTAAGCAGTGAAACAACTTTGATAGTCCAGTATTAACAACGTTGATCTCATGAACAATTTTTTAAAACGAGTGACAACATCCTATAGGAAGGATTTCTAATAATTGACAGTCAGGCTTGATTTTTATAACACCTTATTCCTATAGGCATGACATCTAGGCAGGGCAATGTTATGAAAATAACAGAAGTAGTTGATTAAAACATTAGTGTCCTATAGTCATGATATCTAGATGGGTAGTACACTAAAAGTAATAGAAGAAATTGACCAATTTTTTATTTGAAGTCATATAAGCATGGTAACTAGGTTAACAAAAGCATATGTTATACATCTTATAGGCATGTTGTCTACATGCACAATAGTAACAGAGAATCAAGTATGGTAAATACTTGAACTAACGTGTTCGAACAATGTATAATTGAGGTTTGCATGATTCCTATAGACATGATTTCTACTGATGTGCAGAAATAAAGCAAGTTAAATAAAGTAGCACATAAAGCATCTAGACCATATTGACCCTTTCATGCAAACATTAGAATACCCCAACCCCATTTCATTAATCTCCCCATTATTCGTTATTACAAATTATTATAGGCCCAAATGACATAGTATAAACCTAACTATGACTAGTAACAAGATGAAACAACTGTCAGCCCAATAGAACAACCACAGGCCCAATGTAGAACAACCAAGGGATGTCCCCAGGCCTTCAATGGTCTTAATCTCCGCACAATGGCAAACCTATACACAACTTATCATAACAACCTGAGTTCCATGCTCAAACCTAACATGTAGATCCCAACACTAGGCTTAACAAAAAATCTTACTTACCTAAACCATGCAAAAATCAGCCATACAGGTGACAATATACTCATAGAATTTACTAAGCAACTTAAACACTTAGTTCTTAGAGTTGTAGCTAACAAAGACTCTAGCCAAGATACATAAACATAACCAGGCTTAATTGCAAGGCACACAAGGCACGTATAAGGCAAGTTTATGCTTATAACGCTAGAAACAAAGTTTAAGAGTGATATGCAAAAAGTTTCAAAATGAAGCATGATTCAAAATCAACCTAGGGAACCTTAGATGAAGGTCTAGCAGGTTTAGACAAGAAACAAACAAAGTACAACCATCACATGAAAATGTCCATCATGAAAACCTAAAGGAGCAACGTAACAGAACAAACTCATGATCAAGAAATTTCTTAATGGAGCAAGGAAAAACTCTAACATGCTGAACATTAATCATAGTATAAGAGTCATGTCAATTTTCAGAAGCAAGATAGGCTAGTATTGGACCTGGAACTGGTTGTGTATACATGACAGGAGAGGGTTGTTATGAGGCTTACCTAAGGTCTAAAACAATATTGAAGAGCACAAGACTTCATAAGTCGAACATGCATTAGAACTTAAATGGCATAGAAACAGGCCTCAACTAATCAGTACAACATCAGGAATTTAGCAGTTTGGACAGGAATGACTTAACAAGGTATGAAAAACATGTATTGATTGATCACAAAGATACAAAACCAAGAAGGGGACATGCACTAATTCACAAGTAGCAGGGAAAACATGTTTGGTTTAATAACATTATTAGGAGTTAACTCTAGGAAAAATACTAAGTTGCACATGAATGACTCAACAAGAATTAGAACAAGTTCTAGGCATGACTCGACTCATCACAAAAGTATAGAACAAGGCAAGAAGCTAAATTCAGACTAAGCAATAGTGATAAACATTCGAGCACAAAAATTAGAGCAAACAAACTTAAGAAAATGGAACCAAGGCAACAAATATGTAAGTTTGATTACTTGAAGGTATAGAGCCTCAAGAATAGCTTCAGAACAGACAATAACATGTTGGTTCATAAAAATCTCAGAGACCTAGATATGCAAAGCAGGAACTCAAAAGAAAAGAAAATTAAATTGCAAGAGTCATGGTAACTTACTAGTTATAGATTAATGAACAAGTACACAAGAGGAATAATTTTAGCAACACTTCATGTCAATAGCAAAACGAACATTGGAACCCAAGAATCTCAGTGCGTCAGAGTTCCCAAGAGTAGTATAAGACGAGTAAGAATAAGAGAGTAGTAGTAGCTTCAATAATTATATAGTGGTAGAAATCGAACAAAGTAAACATGTAAACTAATTAATCAAACACAAATATGGAAAGAAAATATCGCATGCAATCGATAATGGAACCAGTAAGGAAAAATTTAATATCTCAAACCCTAGTTCGACAGAAATCAATGAATCGATCAAAGATCTTGATGAGTCAGCCTCATATAACCTTCCCATGAATCATATAGACGAAAACCTTTCAATATCTCGAGGGTCTGGAGATGATTGTGCTTGATTTAAGACTGTATACTTTCCCAAGATAGGCAAGTATTATGTGATACCAAAATCGTGTTAATACAAGAGAGCATATATGGAAGAAAAATCATGGAGAGATTCCATATTAGAACTGGATTTGGGGAGGACAGGGGAGGCAGGTATTAGGGTTTAAGAGGAGAAAAGAAAACAGAGGGTTCAAGGGCGATCGTCTTAGAACAATGGGGCTAGGGTTTGGGCGGATGTAATTAAAATGGGTTGGGTTATCGTTTGAAGTGGGTTGCGACGGGTTTGTTAAAGGTTAGTTTGGTTGGGCCAGGGGAATTGCGCTAAGGTTTTTGTTCCAGAATTAACTCAAAAGTGGGCTAAAGTTTTTGAAAATACATGAAAATTATAAAAATAACTTATACGAAATAGTTAATAAATAATAAATATTATTTTTGTAGATGCTTAAAAATAATAATTTGACGTTATAAAAATACAAAAATGTTGTTTGGGCACAAATAATGTAATAAAATGCAATTGTGCATGGCATGTAGACCATTATTGCAAAAATTATGTAAATAGCTTAAAAATACAAATATAATTACATAAAGATAAGGTAAAATATTATGAAATATATATGTGGGTATAAATAATGTACTTGGATGATTAAGTCATCACAAAAGTAATTTAAAGAGGTAATTAATACATATTCAAATAATATAAATGCATGAAATCAATTTTAAGACTTTAAAAAAATTATGTAAAATTATAGGAAATACTTGTATGACTCTTGAACATTATATATGTATAAGTAAAATATTATAATGGTTACAGAACAAAGGGCAATCAATAGTTGATCATCCGTTACGCTTGAGGTAATCGAAGGATGTGAGCATTGTGAACGGAAACCGGAGCGTGACTTGCTCCTGTTTGTAGAACAGTTACCTCTCCAGTTACCTGCAAAAACCTAAAACACCATGTACGCGAATATATATATAGGTTATTACAAAAATTTAAACATGATGCAAATTCCATTCGCACCATGAGAGTTATCTTTGGACGATAAGGATGATGTCCTCAGATTATGACATCCTGGGCCACGAAGCGTATGATAAGGGATTCACAAGCCGTGGAATGGTGTACTCGGGCTATGAGGATGGTGCCTTCGGACTATGGAATCTTTGAATAATGATATGCAATTTCTAGAGATCCTCAAGCCATGACATGGTGTCTTCAGGCTACGAGGATGGTGAGTTCGAACTATGATACCTTCAGATAATGTGACTATGTTTTAACCCATGAAATGCAAGTATGCGGTAATATGGATCGCTTGATTGAGGAAACATGCAATTCTTAGCCACGTGCGAGAATGAAGAGAAGACGTGCTCAACCTTGTGTAAGATGGGGCCAATGCTTAGCCCTACGAAGATAATGAGGGAAATACTTAACCCTATGTGAATGGAGGCAGTGATTTGCCTTGTGCAATGACGGAGGAAATGCTTAACCTCATTCAAAGAATGGAGACAGTGCTTAGACTCATGTAAGGGAAGGTAGTTCTTAACCTTATGCAATAACGGATGCAGTGCTTAGCCCCATGCAGTGTAGCAGAGACAATGCTTAGTCTCATGCAAGGAACAAAGACAGTGCTTAGTCTCATGCAAAGGAATGGAGACAATGCTTAGTCTCATGCAAAGGAAGGTAGTGCTTAGCCTTACGTAATAATGGAGGCAGTGCTTAGCCTCATGTGAGGAACGGAGACAATGCTTTGTCTCATGCAAAGTAAGGTAGTTCTTAGCCTTATGAAAATAAAGACAGTTCTTAGCCTTATGCAATTATTGAGGCAGTGCTTAGCCTCATGAAATAATGGAGGCATTGCTTTTCTCCATGCAAGGAACGAAGACAGTGCTTGGTCATGCAAAGGAATGCAGTGTTTAGCCTTATGCAATAATTGAGGCAGTGCTTAGCCTCATGCAAGGATCGAAGACAGTGTTTAGTCTTATGAAAGGAAAGACAATGCTTAGCCTTATGCAATAATGGAAGAAACACTTATCCTCATGCAAAGAATGGAGACAGTGTTCTCATGCAAGGAAAGCCAATGCTTAGCCTTATGCAATAATGGAGGAACCGCTTAGCCTCATGGAAATAATAGAGGCAGTGTTTAGTCTCATGCAAGGAAAGGTAATGCTTAGCCTTAGGCAATGATGGGGGAAGTACTTATCCTTATGCAAGAAGAGAAATTATTAAATGGGAGAGGGAAAAGTATTTCTTAGCTTGACACGTTTGCATTTAGCAACTTCTGTCGGTGTAAAGATAGTGATATTGTTGTATGTATATATTTGCGGACGTTCCTATCATGTCCATTGTGCCTAAATCCAAAGAACAATCGTGAGCTTCGGAGAGGTGGGGAAGGTTGGTTTGCGCTCTCGAATCCTTGCTTTGCCTTTGCTCCTGTCTGGAGGTCCTGTTCGAGTCACCCCGGGTAACGTCTGGCGACTATAGAGAGAATGCCATTTTAAAAAAAAATGCATTTGTGATAAATCGTTTATATAAAAATGTAATTGTTTGAAATATGTGATAATGCGTGAGAGAAAATAATTTTGAATATAGCTTCTACTTGTCCTTGGTAGCTTTAGATTTTGCTAGTCTATTTATTTAACTTTCAAATAGACCGTGTATCTATTTGTACCAGCTTTATAAAATTTTGAAATTCGTAGAAACTAGTGATTCGTACTACCAGTCCTTGAGTTAATATATAAATGTTCAGTTAATTCTTCACTATTTTTCCTATAAATCTCATTTGGATTGTATTGACTATTAGTTGGCTTACCTAGCAGGTCGGGTTAGGTGCTATCACGACTAGTGAATTTTTGGATCGTGACAAAAATCGACCAACTTTTGTCATTTTTTTGCGCGAAAATGCGAGTAACTATTTTTGCATCCGCGATTTTTTTTTTTTAAAAAACCGACAAAAGTTCATCGATTTTTTATTTAAAATAAATTAAAATTAATATCCTAAAAATAGACTGATTTCGGCTGGTCATTTCAAAAGACCAACCGATAATTTATTTTTAATAAAATCGACCGACATCGGTCGGTTATTTTTGCACGAAAATATGAAATAAAGTCTTAGAAAAAAATGCGCCAATGGTCTAGTGGTAGAATAGTATCCTGCCACAGTACATTACCCATTTCGATTCTCACATGGTGTATTTTTTAATTACATAATTACAAATATCGTCCGACTTCGATCAATTTTTTAGTAATTTTTTTTAGAATTTAATTGACCGACCGAAGTCGATTGGTTAACTCTACCGACCATACGATTACCGACCATCATGAATCGGACAGTTTTTGGTCGATTGTTGCCAATTACTGATCAATACCTGTCACGACCCAAACATCCCTCCGAAACACGTCATGATAGCACCTAGTCTCTACGACTAGGTAAGCCTAACAATTTGCGGAAATAACAATAATGGAAGTAAAATCTAACATCTAACAGCAATAGATAACTGAATAACTAGCAACAATGCTGCTCGGCATGTGCAATAATCAATACACTAAAATACACATTCTTCCCAAAACCCGGAATATTGTAAGTCACAAGCTACAGAAAGAAATTCGCATCTCTATGCACCAGAGTATAATAAAAAGAAATATAGAAAGTGATTGAGATAGGGAAGAATAGAGGGGGACTCCGAGGTCTGTGGACGTGGCAGATATATCTTGAAGTGTCCAAACTATCTCTGCTTACTAATAATGTGACTGATAATGAGAACCTGGATCTGCACATAAAACATGTGCAGAAGAGTAGCATGAGGACACCACAATGGTAGCCAGTGAGTGCCAAGCCTAACCTCGGTCGAGTAGTGACGAGGTTAGGTCAGGCCCACTAGTATATAATAAATAAAGCAGGAGAATATAAATGTATAATAATAGACTGGAATTTAACGAAAGGAAAAACACTGCGAAATAACAGTACAACACACAGAGATAAACAACAGGGGATCTCGCAAGATACCGTCTCGTAGTCCCAAAATAAATAAGCAGGGAGAACTCTCGAGGTACCGCCTCGTAGTCTCAAAAGTAAATATATAGGGAGAACTCCCGAGGTACCGTCTCGTAGTCTCAAATGTAAATTGTAGGGAGAACTCCCGAGGTACCGCCTCGTAGTCTCAAAAGTAAATGTGCAGGGAGAACTCCCGAGGGACCGCCTCATAGTCTCAAAAGTAAACGAACAGCTCAAACCAATAAATACAACAATTAACGACAAGAATTCTACATTTAAGATTGATAAAAAACAAGGAAGAGAAGGAAATCAACTGGGCATGCTGCACAGAGTTCAAATAAGCAGTTAAAGCTCATAGACATGTTATATTAGACTAAATAGGATAACTACGTATATTGGTATAACTCAATTAAGAATGAAAACAGGTTATTACTCAGTACAAATCGGGTTTTACAACATATAGCCCATGTACGCACTCGTCACCTCGCGTATACGGTGCTCACATATCACAACAGTACCAAATCCTAAGGGAATTTCCCCCACACAAGGCTAGGCAAGACACTTACCTTGAACCAAGCTCAAATCAATCCATAAGAATGCCTTTTCCTCGATTATCCGACTCTGAATGGCCCAAATCTAGACAAACACAATTACATATCATAAATACAACTATAATAGACTAAACTAATTAATGAAATCAAGACTTTAACCAGAAATTCGAAAATCGCCCTAAAAATCCTCCCGGGCCCACGTCTCGAAATCGGGTAAAAGTCACAAACTATGAACACACATTCACTCACGAGTTTCATCATATAAAATTTACTCCAATATGATAACAAAGTCCCATTCAAAATCTCAAAAATCTAATTCAAGAACTCTTCCTCTTTTTTCACCAATTTTCCACTCCAAATCACAAATTAGATGGTGGAATTAAAGGCATAATCATGGAATTTAGTTAAAAACCAAGTAAAAACCACTTACCCCAATCAACTCCTTGAAGATCCCTTCAAGAATCGGCCAAATCAGTGGTCTGTAGCTCAAAATATGAAAAAGAGGTTCAAACCCTCGTTTTGAAATTTAACACTGCTGCCAAGATATTCCTTCATCGCGAATGCAACCTTCCTCTCGCGTTCTCATAGACCAAAGTGCTTGTCTCTCAATTTAACACTTCGCGAATGCGACCACAGCTTCGTGAATGCGACCACAACTTCGCGAACGCAGAGCTTTGCCAACACCACCTCTTCGAGTACGCGAACGCGACCCTTGCCCCGCGAATGTGTAGACCAAGGGCCTGGGGTCCCTAGCTATCTCAACATCTCTTCGCGAATGCGACACATCTCCCTCATTCACGATCTGCACATAGTCCATACCTTCACGTTCGCATCCTGCTCTTTGCAAACGAGAACAAAAAAATCTTCCCAGCTGATAAACACCCTTCGCAAACGCGTAAGAGGAAACCAGAAGAAACACACCAACAATTATCAGCCAACAACCTAGGTCCAAGAATGATCTGTTACCACCCGAAATCAACCCGAGGCCCCCGGGACCTCAACTAAACATACCAACCAGTCCTAAAACACCATACAAACTTAGTTGAGCCCTCAAATCACATCAAACAACGCTAAAACCACGAATCACCCTCCAATTCAAACTTAATAAATTTTAAAACTTCAAACTTCTACCACCGATGCCAAAACCTATCAAACCACGTACGATTGACCTAAAATTTTGCACAAAAGTCATAATTGACATTACGGACCTACTAAAATTTCCAAATTGGGAATCCGACCCCGATATCAAAAATTCCAGTACCGGTAAAATTTCCCAAAAATTCAACTTTTGTCATTTCAAGCCTAATTTAGCTACAGACCACCAAAACACAATCCGGTCACGCTCCTAAGTCCAAAATAACTCAAAGGAGCTAATAGGACCGACGAAACTCCATTCTGGAGTCGTCTTCACACAGTTCCAACTATGGTCAAAATCCAAGAACTTAATCTTCCATTCTAAGGACTAAGTGTCCCAAAACACTCTGCAAGCACGAACCAAACCTCCTGACAAGTCACATAAGCAGAAAAAGATACGGGGGAATCAGTAAACAGGGGATCAAGGCAATAACTTTCAAAAGACCAGCTGAAGTTGTGAAAAGATGAGGATAATGGTTGCACATATCATGTTCGGTCTCCCAAGTCGCCTCCTCAACCAGCTAACCTCTCCACTGAACCTTCATGAAAGCAATGTTCTTTGACCTCATATTTCGAAGCTTCCTGTCCAAAATAGCTACTGGATCCTCAACATAAGATAAATCCTTGTACAACTGGACAAAGCTGAAATCTAACACATGAGATTGATCGTCATGATACATTTGGAGCATAGAAACATGGAATACTGGATGAACCCCTGCAAGACTGGGAGGCAAGTCAAGCTAATAAGAAACCTCTCCAACACGTCGCAACACCTAAAATGGGCCGATAAACCTTGGGATCATCTTTCCCTTCTTTGCGAACCTCATAACACCCTTCATGGATGACACCCGGAGCAGGACCCGCTCTCCGACCATGAATGCCACTTCTCGAACCTTCAGATCTGCATAATACTTCTGTCTGGACTAGGCTGTGTGAAGTCGATCCTGAATCACCTTAACGATCTCCAGATCATCCTGATCCAAGTTTGTACCCAAAATCTAGCCTCGCCCGGCTCGAACCAACCCACTGGAGACCGACACCGCATACAGCATCATAAGGTACCATCTGGATGCTTGACTGATAACTGTTGTTGTAGACAAACTCCACAATTGGCAATAATTGATCTCACGAACCTCCAAACTCCATCTCACACGCACAGAGCATATTCTCGAATATTTGAATAGTGCGCTCGAACTGTCCATCCGTCTGAGGGTGAAATGTTGTGCTCAACTCCACTCGAGTACCCAACTCATGTTGTACGGACCTCCATAACCATGATGTAAACTACGTACCCAGTTAGAGATTATAGATATCGGTACGCCATGAATCCTGACGATTTCACGGATATAAACTTGAGCCAGCTGCTCGGAAGAATAGGTAGTCATCACAGGAATAAAATAAGCTTACTTGGTCAACCTATTCACAATCACCCAAACTGCATCAAACTTTCGCTAAGTCCATGGAAGCCCAACAACGAAATCCATAGTGATCCGCTCCAATTTCCACTCCGGAATCTCCAACTTCGAAAGCAACCCACTTGGCCGCTGATGCTCATACTTCACCTGCTAGAAATTTAGACACCGAACTACAAACTCCACTATGTCCTTCATTCTCCTCCACTAGCAATGCTGCCTCAAGTCTTCATACATCTTTGCGGCACCCGGATGAATGGAATACCACAAACTGTGAGCCTCCTGGAGAGTCAACTCACGCAAACCATCCACATTGGGCACACATAGCCTGCCCTGCATCTTCAATGCACCAACATCCCCAATAGTGACCTTTTTGGCATCACTGTGTTGGACAGTGACCTTAAGAACAAGAAGATGGGGGTCATTATAGTGACACTCCCTAATACGATCATAAAGAGAAGATTGAGATATCACACAAGACAATACTCAACTCGGCTCAGAAATATCCAATATCACAAACTGGCTAGCTAAGGCCTGAACATCCAACGCCAATGGCCTCTCTACTGCTGGTAGATATTCTAAGCTTCCCAAACTCCCCGCTCGGCGACTCAAAGCATCGTCCACCACATTGGCCTTCCCTAGATGGTACAAAATGGTGATATCATAGTCGTTAAGCAGCTCCAACCACCTCCGCTGATGCAAGTTAAGATCCTTTTACTTGAACAGATATTGCAATATCTGGTGATCGGTGTAAATCTTACAAGGTCATGGACATGATAGTTCTTTTCATGCACCTTCAGTTGTTTGGATGCGTAGGAAATCACCCTACCATCCTGCATCAACACCACTCTCAGTCAATTCTGCGATGTATCACAATATAAAGTATAAGACCCCGAACTTGTAGGCAATACCAATACTGGGGCTGTAGTCAAAGCTGTTTTAAGCTTCTGAAATCTCCCATCACACTCCTCTGTCCACCTGAACGGAGCACCCTTCTAGGGAATCTTGGTCATAGGTGTTACAATAGATGAGAAACCCTCTACAAATCGATGGTAATACCGCACCAAACCAAAATAAACTCCGGATCTCCGTAGCTGAGGATGATCTAGGCCAACTCTACACTGCTTCCACCTTCGTCGGATCCACCTTGATCCCATCACCCGATATTAAATGACCCAAGAATGCCACTAAGTCTAGCCAAAACTCACACTTCGAAAATTTTGCATATAAATTCTTTTTTCTCAAGGTCTGAAGCACAGTCCTCAGGTGTTGCTCATGATCCTCCCGAGTCCGGGAGTACACTAGAATGTAGTCAATAAACACAATGAAGAAAGAGTCAAGATAAGGTCGGAACACACTGTGCATCAAGTGCATAAAAGCTGTTGGGACAATGGTCAGCCCAAAAGACATCATAAGGAACTTGTAGTGACCATACCGAGTCCTGAAAGCATTATTCGGGATATTTGGCTCCCGAATCTTCAACTGATGATAGCCTGATTGTAAGTCAATCTTAGAAAATACCCTGACACCATATAACTAATCAAGTAAGTCATCAATACGAAGCAATGGATATTTGTTCTTCACTGTAAATTTGTTCAGCTGGTAATAATCAATACACATACGCATAGAACCATCCATTTCTTAACAAACTAGACGAGAGCACCCCAAGGTGACACACTGGGCCGAATGAAGCCCTTATAAAAAAACTCCTATAACTGATCCTTCAACTTATTCAACTCAGGAGGAGCCACACGATATGGAGGAATAGAGATGGGTTGAGTGCCCGAAAACAAATCAATGCCAAAATCAATATCTTTTGTGGGGCAGCATGCCCGAAAGATCAATTGGAAACACATCTTGAAAGTCCCTCACTACTGGAACTAACTCGATTGTAGGGGTATCAATATTGACATCTCTCACATAAGTTAGATATGCGTCACACCCCTTTTCAACCATTCGTTGAGCTTTAAGAAATGAAATAACTATGCTGGGAGTATACTCTAAGGTGCCACTCCACTCTAATCGTGATAATCTTGGCATACACAGTGTCACGGTTTTAGCGTGACAATCAAGAATAGAATAATGGGGAAATAACCAGTCCATGCCCAAAATAATATCAAAGTCTACCATGCTGAGCAATAATAAATTGCTAGTCTCAAAACCACTGATAACAACCAAACACGATCGATACACACGGTCCACAACAAGAGAATCCCCCATAGTAGTAGACACATATAGGAGAACTCAAAGAATCATGAGATACACCCAAATACGGGGCAAAATAAGAGGACACCTAGTAATAAGTAGAGCCTGGATCAAATAAGACCAACACATCTCTATGACAGACCAGAAAAATACCTGTAATGATAGAGTCAGAAGCAACTGCCTCTGTACTAGCAGGAAGAGCATAATATTTGGCCTGGACTCCCCCTCTAGGGCAACCTCGACCTCCCCGACCTCCACCTTGAGCGGCTGAGAAGGTGGGGCGGTAGCTGGTGCTGGAATCATAGTCTAAGGATCCAGGGGAGCACGCAATGGTTGAGAAGTCTGTGGAGGTTCACCCCTTCTAAGTCTGGGGCAATCCCTCACCATATGGCGAGTGTCTCCAAGCTCAAAACAAGCTCTCGGAGGACGTGGCTGCTATGACTGACTTGGGCCAGGTCTACTGGACTAGCCGCTAAAAAAACCCCGTGTACGAGGTACACTAGATACTAGTCGTTCATAATAAAGCTCCTAGGGCCTAAAAAGGGCCAGAATACCACTGGCGGCTAGAAGAGTTGAATGAACGGGGAGACTCACATAAACCTTACCGTGGTGAACTACAGTTGGGGCACGAGTACCAATGTAAGTGCCAAACTCTCAATACATCTTGGCCTCCTTCTCATATCTATCCCGAGCAAGCATGCCCTCTAATATCCTAGCAATACACAAAACCTACTAGTAAGAAATCTATCTCCAAATCCCGATCCACGTTAATCCTGATACTGGGGTGGAGTCCCTCAATAAACCGAAGAATCCTCTCTTGAACCGCGGCAAGCAAGGCTAGTGCATTTTGGGCCAAAACACTGAAGCGAACTGCATACTTCTAACAGACTAAAACAGTGATAGCACCCTGGTGTAGCTGCTCAAACTCCACACACCATGCGTCCTTGAGGCTCTGCGGAAGATGCTCCCTAAAAAACCTGTCCGAGAACTGAGTCCATATAAGTGAAGTTGCCTCAGCCGGACTAATCAACTCATAAGGACACCATCACTGATAGGCTACTACTCTAAGCTGGAATGTAGTTAAAAAAACCCACTCAACTCCGCTACACCCATTGTATAGAGAATAAGGTGACACTCCTCTAGAAAACCCTGAGCACCATCTGTCGCCAATCCACTGAAGGTAGGAGGGTGGGACTTCTTCTACCACTCAAGTCTGAGCCGATCCACCTCAGAAGTTGTTGCACTAGTCTTATATTGAACCGGAGCTACCGACTGCATCAGTATAATCTCTGGGACCTGGTCGACCTGAACCCACTACTCTGGGGTACGGGCTGCGGGAGTCTGGGCTCCTCCTCCGGTCTGAGATGTGGCAGGAGCAAGTGGAATCAATCCAACCTAAGCTAAGGTGTTGAACATGCTCATGAACTAGGCTAGATTCTCCTGGAGGGCTGGTGCAACAACAGGTACCTCAAGTGCCTGCCCTCTAGTTGAAGCTACTGGGGGCTCCTATGTAGAAGCTCGTGCGGGTGCTCTGGCTGCACCTTCATAGACGTTCTCGGCCTCAACCTCTACCTGAGCCTCAGCCTCTTGCGACTCTAGTAGGGGGTGCGGGTGCCTGTTATCATATCCGCATGTACATGTCCTCACCATCTGTGAGAGAATACAATACAAAAGTTTAGAATTTTTAAGTCAACAAACTTTCGCACGACAAGGAACCAAAGAAGTGTAATTTTTCCTAACAGTTCCATAGCCTTCCGAAGATAAGTACAGACGTCTTTGTACTGATCCACGAGGCTCTAATAAATTGTCTTGTGACTCATGACACCTATGAACCTAGAGCTCTGAGACCAACTTGTCACGACCCAAACATCCCTCCAAAACACGTCGTGACGGCACCTAGTCTCTACGGCTAGGTAAGCCTAACAATTTGAAGAAATAACAATAATGAAAGTAAAACCTAACATCTAACAACAATAAATAACTAAATAACTAGAAACTGTGCCAATTTGCATGTGCAATAACCAATATGCTAGGAATAATATTCTTCCCGAAATATTGTAAGTCACAAGCTACAGAAAGAAATAAGCATCTCTATACAACAGAGTCTAATAAAAAGAAATACATAGTGTTTGACATAAGGAAGAATATAGGGGGACTATAAGGTCTACATACGTGGAATATATACCTTGAAGTCTCCAAACTATCTCTTCTTACTAATAATATGACTGATAATGAGCATCTAGATCTGCACACAAAACATGTGCAAAAGAGTAGCATGGGTGTCGAGTAAAGAAAATGAGGACCAATTTTGGCCGAATTGAGTGGGGAATGATGTGGTTTAAAAATGGGGCCGAACCCTGGTTCCTGAGTTGCCTACATATTCCTGGTATAACGGGAATCATGCCATGTGTATTTCTGGATCCAACAGTGATCAAAATCGATGGAGTTGTTATGAGAAGGTCGTATGTTTCGAAAATGTTCTTTGGGTAGGACAGTGTCGTAGGCGGAGTCATGAATGTGAAATAAACATTGCGGGCATATCATGAGGCAGATTTCTTAATGATCATGGAGTGAGAGGTAGGCACTGTAGGTTACATTTGAAGTAGTTAGAGGATGTGAACGTTGTGAATAGAAACCGGAGCGAAGATTGCTCCTATTTGCAGAACATTTACTCTCGAGTTACTTGCAAAACTTAAAACATGGTGCATGCGAATATATATGGGTTATTGAAAAAAATCGAACATGATTCAAATTGCCTTTTGACCCTGAAGGTTGTGTTTAGACGAGGAGGATGATGTCCTTAGACCATGACATCCTGGTCCATGAAGCTCATGATAAGTGATTCGCAGGCCATGAAATGGTGTCCTTGGTCCATGAGGATGGTGCCTCTGTACTATGACGCATTTGAATAATGATGTGTAATTTTAAGAGATCCTCAGGCCATGGAATGGTGTCTCCCTTCTATGAGGATGACACCTTCAGGCTATGACGCCTTCGGATGAAATGGCAATATTTCAACCTATTAAATGCAAAGATAGGATGCTTAGTCATGTGTGAGGACGAGACAAGACAAGGCTTAGTCTTGTGTGAGATGGAGGCAGTGCTTAGCCAGGTGCGAAGGAGGGAGACAATGCTTAGTCTCATGCAAGGAAAGGCAATTCTTAGGCTCATGCAATTAGGGAGGCACTTAGCCTCATGCAAGAAGAAGATACAATGCTTAGTCTCATGCAAGGAAAGGATGTGCTTATCCTTATGAAAAAAGGGAGGCAATGCTTAGCCTCATGCAGGAAGAGGATACAATGCTTAGTCTCATGCAGGGAAAGGCAGTTCTTAGCCTTATGCAATTAGGGAGGAAATGCTTAGCCTCATGCAAGAAGAAGAGGCAATGCTTAGTCTCATGCAAGGAAAGAAATGCTTAGCCTTATGCGAATATGGAGGTAATGCTTAGCCTGATGCAAGAAGAAGAGACAATGTTAGTCTCATGCAGAGAAAGGCAGTGCTTGGCCTTATACAATTATGGAAGTAATGCCTAGCCTCATGCAAGAAGAAGAGACAATGCTTAGTCTCATGCAGGGAAAGACAATGCTTAGCCTTATGCAATTAGGGAGGAAATTCTTAGCCTCATGCAAGAAGAAGAGACAATGCTTAGTCTCATGCAAGGGAAGGCAATGCTTAGCCTTATGCAAGAAAAGCGATGAGTGAGGTGATAGAGTGAAGTATTTCTTAGCTAGATGTGTTTGTGTTTGGTAACTTGTCATCACGAAGGTAATGATATGATGTGCGTATGTATTTGTGAATATTGCTGCTTTTTCTGTGCCTGCATTCAAAAAAATATCGTGAGTTATTCAAGGGGAGAGGTCGGTTCGTGCTCTTGACCCCTTGATTTGTATTCAGTCTTGTCTTGAGGTCTTTTTTGAGTTGTCCTGGGTAATATCTAGCTATCATAGAAACAAAGTTTTTGATATGTATGCATTTGAAAAATTATTTGCAAAAATATAGTTGTTTGAAATGTATTGTAGTATGTGAGATCAGATAATTTTGATGAACCGGTGATTGTGATACATTTAGAGACATTGTAGCCTCTTTGCCTTAGAATTTTGAGGGTCCTCCTCAAAATTTTGCCCAAGTTTAAGTTCATACATTGACAATGCTTTCTGGTTGTTGCACACGTGACGATGTCGACTTGAACTTGCGATCTTGCCCTAGTTTCTGATCATGGGAAAATGAGGATTTTATTTAGAAGTGACCGAACTCACAGGGTTACTTATGTATCCCCTCTTAAATGGGAATCAGTTCAAGCGTAGTTCAGTTACATTAAATGAAGAAATGCAAAAATTCTAAACATATCTCTTGACTGTGTCTGAGTTGATAGGTTTTGGCTAAATTTCTCCGTCCATTTCTGTAGGTATAAGTGCTCCTCCTGTTAGTACCGGATGAACCATATAAGGACCCTGCCAATTGGGTGAAAACTTCCCATTGGTTTCATTTTGATGCGGGAAGATTCGATCTAGAACCAATTGTCTCGGTATGAATTTCCTTGGTCTAACCTTTTTGTTGAAAGCTCTTGCCATCCTGTTCTGATAGAGTTGACCGTGACACACCGTATTCATTATTTTACCATTAATGAGAGCTAGTTGCTCGTATCGGCCCTGTACCCATTCTGCATCACTGAGCTCGACTTCCTGTATAATTCTTAAAGAAGGGATTTCTACTTCGTCGGGAACAACTACCTCGGTGCCATAAAACAATAGGTAAGGAGTTGCCCCAGTTGATGTGCGAACCATGGTACGATATCCGAGCAGAGCAAATGGAAGCTTCTCATGCCATTTTTTGTAATTATCTACCATTTTCCTCAATATCTTCTTGATGTTCTTGTTGGCGGCTTCTACAGCTCCGTTCATTTATAGCCTGTATGATGTGGAGTTATTATTCTTGATTTTGAAGGTTTCACACATGGTGTGAGCATGTGATTTTTACTCGTCATACCGTCCTATAAAAATCACAATAAATCAATTAAT